>JAUCBJ010007862.1:0-29245 GCA_032718475.1 Nemertoderma westbladi
TCTGGTTATCAAATCAGCTGGGTTTTCTTCTCCATTACAGTGATAATAATGGACATTTGGCAACCGCAATTTGATTCGTTAAATTCTTGAGGATATAAACCTGACCCAATTATTGGGATTTTTAATCCAATGACAAACAATAGTCGAGTCTGTCCAACATACGATTTTACCTACTTTTGTAACAGATTCAAGTGGTTTAATTGCATGAATTATGACCCGAGATAACATTTCTGCCGACATAAGTTCTAATCTAGGAATTGTAATTCGTTTGGAGGACAATTTATCTAATGGGACTAATTTTCCTCGGGCCATGATAAGTGATACTTCAACCTTTTCTACTGATGAAACCTTTATATACACACATGCTCCCAATGCTTGCCGTGAGGCATCACAAAAGCCATGAATTTCTATCTCTATGTTAGTACCACTAATCAGTTTGTTAACAGAATAACATCTGTCTATACGCAATGAATCAAATTTCACAAGGTCATTTATCCACCTTTTATAAGTTCGAATTTCACAAGAATCTAGCTCTTTGTCCCAATCGCCTTTTGCCTTCTGACTAATCTGACGTAATAATATTTTTATAACAGATACAAATGGAGCGATCCAACCTGCTGGATCGAAAATACGTGCCATAACCTTTAGCACTGACCTTCGGATCAACGGCAACGTGAGTGCTGTTGAATATACATCCCGAAAATCAAATAAGTAACAGTCTGAGTTAAGGTCCCATCTAATAATACCAAGCACCTCTGTAACAGCTGAAGGTCTACTCTTAGGCGACTCACTATTCGTAACTTTCTTATCTGAACCTTCACAGCAATCAATCATTGCTTGCAGTTCAACATCATTAGTTTTCCATTTTACCATGTCAAATCCACCCTGTTTAAACATCATTCGTATTAATCGATACCGTTGCATTGCATCATACATATCAAATGCTCCAGTTGCTAAGTTATCGCTGTAAAGAGAATCTTCTATATCTTTTACTATCTCCGGGTATATATCACTATACTTCCTTAAATGCAACATTATTACAACCATCAAAATAGCTTGGCTACTTATTATTCCGAAAGGCAACCTGCAAAAACGATATACAACTTTCGTTGGTGGCTGATTATTAAAATCAGCCCAAATAAATCTCAACACATCCCTGTCGCATTCATTGACACTGATTTGTAAGTAAGCTTGTGCAATATCTGCAATAAGTGCGACCTTAAAACTTCTAAAACGAATTAATACCTGTAGTATGTATGGCAGCAATACCGGGCCCTTATAGAGACACTCATTTAAGGACAGATGGGCGCTTGATTGTTTCGCTGAAGCATTGTATACAATACGTAGTTTTGTGGTTTCATTATTTTCTCTAACTACCCCAAAATGAGACAAATAATGTACTGCATTCGTTGTTTGTGAATTGATGTCAACCCTTTCAATGATCCCATTTTCTAATTGCTCTTGTATTTTATATTGGTATTGTTCTAGTAGTTTGGGTTGTTTTTGCATCTTCTTTAATAGAGTTTCGTACCTACGCTCAGCTAGGTAATAATTATTAGGCAAATTAGCCTTTTGCGATGAAATCCATGGTAATTTAATTTCGTATCTTCCATTGATCATCTCTGGTTGTTCAATAAAATCTAAGTTAAAATGTGAATCCGGATTCAAACCGCTTGTGTCCGTTTCATAAAATTTATTTAAAGTTTCTTCCAAACTACATTCGAAAACTGTATCAATTATTTCGTCATCATCTGCTGATGTAAATAGGGTATGTGTATTCAATATATGGGAATCGCTGACCTTACTTATTTTTATAGGCCCAGCTACAGCACTACCAAACTTAGTTTCAATAATGGCTGGACCGCATCCAGATTCATTTATGGTTCTATGGCCTTTTGTTAGTTGATATATATAATCGCCTCCGATTAATATATCAACTTCTCTACTTTCACCTGCTGGTACATCAGTAAATTGAGATTGGTCGTAATAAGGGATGTCTGAAATGTCCACAGAGATTGGCTCAAGTGGTGCGCATATAGTGTCCGTAGAAAGAAGTGTGAGATACATCATATGTGATTTATTTAAATCTGATACTGCAACAGTCACAACCTTGTGTTGAGTGGTGCGTCTATCCTTACTGTTGAATACGCCAGTTTTTAAAGTTATTTCTTTATCTGATTTCAGATCTAGTTTATGGCTTAATTTGTTGGTAATATAACTTTGTTGCGCCCCGCCATCAAATAACATGCGAGCTGTTATATATTTGTTACTTGTTGGATTGAAAACAAATACTAATACAGTAGCCAGTAGTACAGTATTTTGTGAATTAACAAATATATTAGTCGTGGCTTGATATATACCATTCTTGATCTCCCCTCTAGGTGGCGTTGGAATTGGATAGTTTTCAACCAACCCAACATTATATCCTGGACCTTGACGCTCATAATTTGTTCTATATTTTACATCGGCTTTTCCATAAAATGGCGCAGAAACTCTACTGCACAGAGAAATATGGTGTGGCCTTGAGCAGATGATGCAACTAATTTTCCTTGCACATTCCTTAGCAATGTGTCCCTCCCCCAAACAAGAAAAACATTTATTTAATTGCTGCAACCGCACAATTCGGCTTTGCATATTATAGAATTGTTCGCAATCAGTACTGCGATGTGCTTTGTCGCAATACACACAATTATCCGGCCTACGTGTATATCTAGCAACAGCGGGTTTAAATCTTGAATTGCTATTTTCTAACAATGCCGATGCTGTACCAATTTCACCATTGAAGCTTTTCCAGGCTGCCTGTTTTACATCTGTTTTTTCCTGTTGTTGTGCTGCAATCTCTCTTGCCTCAACTTCTTCCCTTAATGTTTTTAATACAACGTTTATATCCCAAATTTCGCCCTTCTCAACACGCGAAATTTCTAAAATAATTTCTTCCGGCAATTTTGACACTAAGATGGCAACAAGCAGGGCCCCATATGTATCACTTGATAGACCAAGTGTCATTAGTCCTCTAATCTGAATATTGACTTCATCATACAATTTTCTTAAATCGTCCACTTTCATACAAGCTACCTGTAGATTTATTATTCTCTTCATATGGGCGTTAATACGTAGCTGTTTATGTCCAAACCTTGATTGTAAAATGTCAATGGCCTCATTGTAATTGGCAGTTGTCAATGCTAAACCACTTACACAGTTTGCGGCAGTTCCAGTCAAAAAGGATTTCAAATAATTAAATTTGTCAATAACGCTAACTTTTACATTACTATGCACCGCACAGTCAAAACTATCCCACCATTCACCGTATTCTAAATGTCCTCCAGAAAATTCTTTTAACGTTAACTTCGGTAATTTAGAACTAATTCCTAAAGTACGTTCATTAGATATGTTACTACAACCGGTAGTTTCCAAACTACGTAACTTATACTCAATAAGTGATATAGTTTCATTTATAGACAATGTAATTTCTGACTGTTGATCAATTAAGTTTTCAATTTCTTTTTCGTCAACCAAAGTTTCTATGTAGGAGTAAATGTTTGTAATTTCAACAGTCTTACCTTTGAGAGTATCTCTAACCGCGTTTAGTTTGGGGATGCCTTCATCTATTGTAGTTATTTGTGTCCCGATGTCATCGATCAAACTTGCACCTTTCTTTATTAACTTTGTAATGGATGACTTCACACCTCGGAGTTTATTCAAATATCTGCTCAATTCTTCGGCGCCATCGTCATCTTTACCTTTTACCATTTTGGCTTATACCCGCAACAACCCACGATAACGACAACAGAAAAAACATCAGATCCGGTTCGAAGGACCATGTGGCAGTTCAAGTATATAAAACACTGGTTCGGTAATTTTCTACAATCCAAAATGTCTATAATCAAAAACTAAGTAACATATATCAATAATTCTTATACACTCCTAATACTAATACTCATCATAATACTAATATACTTCACCAATATTAAGGCACTAACTCAAAAATGTATATAACCAGCTGTTTGCCTTAACCAACCAATATACATTACATATTACACAATGTAGTCCTTCAATTAACGTACAGTATACTATGGGGATTGTCACACTTATCACGTTTAAAAGATATTGTGGTGCCGGCAATATATCTGCCATTATAGGCATCATGACATTGTTGTCGACAAACCAATCCCATTCCATTGGTGTAAACTTGTTACCTCTCCAGTTCTGCACCTGACAGTGCCGTCTTATACGGGGTTTAGACCATCCCCATACCAGGGGACCTACAAGGGTCAGGGCCTTGTTATTATGGACTGAGAATTTATATGTATAACTGTTTGACCTACCAGTACAGTACCGGTACCTAGGTTTATATATATTGGACTGACTGCATTATGTTGGTTAGTTTGTGTTACGATTTTTTAAAGTCATCAACATCTATAGATGTTGATGACCTAGCATACGCAATCCACCTCCTTGAGAATCATAGAATTGTGCTCAATAATATTGCTACAGAATTAGCTGATTTTGGCATTAGGCCTATATCGGTAGATAATCAAAATTATGACGATGATATTGATGAGCTTTTATTTAAATCCAATCGTGTTCTCACTCGCCTTGATAAATCTAGCGATAATTGTTTCACTACCAGTAATCATTCTCCTTCTGAAATATCAACGTCTACGAACTCAGCAGAGGATTATTCTGGTTTTCCGAAAGTGGAAGTTCCCGAATTCTTTGGCGATTATCTACAATGGCGTTCCTTTTGGGATCAATTCAATGCTTCCATACATAGCCGTAATATATCAGTGCGTCCAACGTAAGAAGCATCGCAGCTACCACAATTATAATGGTACACAACACCCGACCGTATGTGTTCAGGAATCTGATCCTTGTACGGGAAAAGGGAGGATAGCCTACAGCTGGTTTGGAAGACAACTTTTAAATCTAAGTGAGAATGACTCTGTCGGAAAAGGCGTAACAGACGTTTCTATACAAGCGCGCCATGGTGGCCGGTAAAAGGAAGGCAGATCAAAACACTCCGTTTGGGTACTGTAGTTATAGGGGGTGATCGTGGTTCACTAATACGATTGAAGAATTTTTTAATGGCAGAGTTAATGAAAGCCAGTGGGTAACCATTACAACGAAGGGTATGAGTGAGTTCTAGTAACAAAGAGTGACACGTGTTGTAACTAGATGAAATATTAAAACAACGAAAAATCAACGTAAACACCAATCCAAACTTATACTGTATAGGGATAAAGCTGTTAAAATTAGAATAGAGACCAGTGTAGGTCGGTTTTTTATAAGTGCTAGTCTGAAACTTTGTATTAAAATTTTGTTTAACCAAAATATCTAGAAATGGCAGGCACGAGTTTACAGACTGCTCACAGGTGAACTTGATATTAGAATGTTGAGAATTTAAATAAGACAAGAAATCAATCGACTGAGAGATATTGTTAAACACCAAAAACGTGTCATCCACATACCTTCTGTAAAATATGGGTTTGAAATTGGGGGGGCATTTATTTAACCAGACAGTTTCATGGTGTGCAAGGAAAGTGCAAGGAAGGGTCCAAGGGGGCTGCCCATTGCTACACCATCTAGTTGTAAGTACATTTTACCATTGAAAATAAAAGTACAATCTTTAACAGCTAGCGACAATAAGGTTTTAAACTCAGCACGATTGAGACCGGAGATTCTAGGCTCCACACTATTGAGAGGTGTGAAAGAAGACGGATTGGGTTCCGGTATGATAAATAAATTATTTAACAAGATATCAATAGTTTCTACTAGAGGAATGTTAGTAAACAAGGAGACTACGTCAAAGCTACATAAGTGTACCACCATTTCAGGAGAAAAGTTTTGAATCTCCTCCACAAAGGCAAAAGAGTCTTTAACAGAGAACTGATTGTTACATATAGGTTGGATTAGCGGTACGAGGAATTTAGCGAGATTACATGACGGACTAATGGTTGCGGAGAGGATAGGTCGAAGTGGAACACCATCTTTATGGGCTTTAGCCAGTCCATAAAGAACACCCGGACGACTACCAATTGGTCTAATCCGGTGGTAAGTCTGGTTGTCAATAACTTTGCTATTCTTCAACACACGTAAGTACCGAGTGATATGTCCTTCTCGAAGTAACAATCGTTTGAGCCAATCACCATCTAACCGGCGAAACTTAGAGGTGTCTTCCAGGATCCCCTCCAGTTTCTGATTGTAATCCACCCTATTCATTATTACTACACCATTCCCCTTGTCCATTTTGGCTATGACGATAGATTTGTCACGTCGAAGAGTTTTTAAAGCGACCCATTCCTCTCGAGAAAAAGGTTGGACTTACCCGGCGTGTAGCTATGAGCTGCTGACAAAGCTATATCTTTGAGTCTGGCCTTGAATCTCTCTTTGGCGATGGAACAACGCTCAAAGGCGATGTCTCTGTACAACTGCTCGAAGGGTGGTAAATAGTCTTCCGGTTTAATCTTCCGAGGTGCTATAGGGCAATTCAACCCTTTAGAGAGGGCAGAAATCTCAATATCATTGAGCTGGCGGGAGGACAGATTGCGCACAATCTTCTTGGAATCGAGGGAAGGAGGAACTTGTGTTTTGACCAAATTCGCGAGCTTCTTAATGTGAACATCTCTCCAACTTTCATCCGAGCGTTCAATACGGTTAAACACTACGCGTTCCAGGTGGGGCCAATCGAGGAAAGACGTATTATCCTTTAGGGAAGTTGTTAGGGGTCCGATTTGGTTCCGTAAGGAAATGATGTTCCTCCGCTTAGAGCGGATCTCGGAAGAAAGGAAACGTACCTGTGCTGCGCGATAATCGCGGTACGGGATAGACGATGAGGCTAGTTTGAAACTCAGGAAACGCGGAATGACGTTACGTCTTCTACATTCTTCAAGAAACTCCAAGTCACGTGTTGATTTTTGCAGTTTGGATTGTAGACGCTCAAATTGCCTATATGAGGCAAACGTGGAATCCCCATAACGCCGTTTAACGGTAAATGATAGAGTTTGAGTTACTGGGAATCTGAAGCTTATTAAGGCAACAATAAACAGCGCAAATAACTTAAACTTCATGATTTGAGAAATAAAGATTCTAAAAACAGCTGACGTTTCGATTTATTAAACAATAATCATTTTCAAAGCAGAAACAAATAAATACCTGAAAATTTGTGAAAGACAGTACTAAATACAAAATACAATAATAAGGCTGGTGAAGATTGCAATAACAATACAAAAAAAACAATTTACAAAATAATGGGTGTGGCTAGTGTGCAAAAAACGGTTGTAATTGAATATGGAAGGCGTGTACAGCAGTACAGTACTACAGAAACAACAGAGCGGATAGTACAAGACAGTCCAGTAAGAAAGTCAGGACATACCGGTACACGAAAAAGGCAGTACGTGGGGTAGGGGCAGGGGGGGATATATCAAGGAACTACAGTAGGGAAAGGAAAGTCGAAGTGGTTTGGTCATTTAAAGTGGGGCGAAGTTTCCTAATGAACAAAGTCTCTTTAATGAGAAGTTCGCGCAAGTTACGGGATGTTGATAAGATGCTGGAATTTTCTTTTAACGTGGGATGATCGGCGGTGGAGGAGTGTTCAAAGATAGAAGAATTTTTTGGACGGGAGAATTTTCCGGAGTTGTACAAAAAGCCACTGTGTTCCTCAACACGTTTAGCCAGGTGGCGTACAGTGCGTCCAATGTAAGAAGCATCGCAGCTTCCACAATTATAATGGTACACAACACCCGACCGTATGTGTTCAGGAATCTGATCCTTGTACGGGAAAAGGGAGGATAGCCTATAGCTGGTTTGGAAGACAACTTTTAAATCTAAGTGAGAAAGACTCTGTCGGAAAAGGCGTAACAGACGTTTCTTTACAAGCGCGCCGTGGTGGCCGGTAAAAGGAAGGCAGATCAAAACACTCCATTTGGGTACTGTAGTTATAGGGGGTGATCGTGGTTCACTAATACGATTGAAGAATTTTTTAATGGCAGAGTTAATGAAAGCCAGTGGGTAACCATTACAACGAAGGGTATGAGTGAGTTATGTAACAAAGAGTGACACAACACGTAAACTGACCTGTCTCTGAAACTGTCATATTATTGGCTGAACTATTGTAGGAGGGAAATTTAAAATGATTATACAATGTTTGCTTTAACTTGTTCCATGGGCTATTTGGCTATTTCTGGTACCGGTACAAACTTATAACTATAATTTTGCCATTTATAATTAAAAACTTAACTAAATACTGAATACCGGAACAAATATACCGAATTGAATGGATATTCCGAGTACTAGTGCGGGTACCGGTGCTGCAAACAAGAGGAAGCTGAAGAAGTATACCACTGAAGAAGTTTTAGAGCGATTGTGGGCTTCGGATTCCGAAGACGATTTGGTAGAACTATATGGTGTTGAGGTTGACGCTGGTTGCGAAGATGAACCACTGGAGGATGCAGTAGGAGTAGATGACGAGGAAGAATGTATTGATCATGATAATGACGAGGAAGGTGACGTTGATGTCGTGGAAGAAGTGCTCGTTGCCAAGTCGGCAATATGTTCGCTAGCGAGTTCACTGGACGAGGCGAACTACGTGCCATTTACTCTTCCAGTTAAGGCGGAGGAATTGACAGCTTCCATTATCAAAAAAACTAAACTAGCTCAAAGCCGGGATATTGTTTGGTCGAATCAACCACAAAAGACTGTTGGGAAGCAAGGGAGACAAGATATTATACCCGAAGTTCCAGGTGTTCGCCGGCAATTCCAACAGGTAACTGATGAAAGAGGGGCGTTCGAACTGTTCGTTGACAGCGACATTATGAAACTTGTGGAAAGATATACCAATGTACGCATCCAGGAGTTTCTCAATGAAAAAGCAAAGGACAGTGCTCCTCCCCAGAAGGGAAACTTTACCCATCTAACAAGTTCGGCAGAATTATATGCCTTGTTTGGACTTATGTTTGCCCATGGATTACTCGGGATGAATCTCACAAGAGTGGAACTCTTATTTAGAGAGACCATTGGCCATCCGATATTTGTGGCCACTATGGGCTGCAACCGGTTCGCATTTCTGTTATCAAAGTCGTTATCAAAGAGCTGTGGAACTTGGATGAAGATGCTGTTGGGGGTAGGCAACATGGCTGGACAACAGCAGAATTTGATGTTGTCTTTTCTACAAATTTACAAAACGAAGCCTGACATCATTAATAGTCTCACCAGTGCCCTTTGTAAATTTGAACCAGGGCTTTCTCTCCTGCTTTATTACTTCCTCTTTAGTGAACCCAGAATTTAGAAATATTTTGGCTTGTATTACAAAGTCATTATCTCTTTTAATTAAACACAGTGCTCGTTTTATCCCAATTAGATATAGTCCAGAAGTTGTATCACAACCTAATAGAGCATATATGAAAAACATATTTTCACAAACGATAGAGGCAAGTAAAGACCAAGTTAGAACAATGTCCCAGCAATGACTTTGTTTTTGAGATGTCTTTTTAGGTTCAGGCTTGAAATAAACCTTATATTATTATTACAATGGTATATGAGTAACACTAGGATGTCAGTATCATCACCAATAACAACAATATCATTACTTGCTGCTGAAGAAATCCCCATCTGGGTGTGGGTGATCAGCTTCAGCATAAATTATAGTACATCCTATTTGTGTGAGGTTTTCCCTAAGCATATGTATAAATGCATCTTTATTATGCTCATTAGATAAAAATTCCCCTTTCTTAATTTGTAATTTCATGTCTCCTGCAAAATATACAGTTGATCCCTTCCACCCACCACTTCGTTCAATTTTGACAATTCAACATTGATGTAGAAAACTGGGTAATTATTTGAAAACTCGTTGCTACCTTGTGAAACTACCCATTGCTAAGGTAACTCGCTGTTGCTATACAAAATTCAACATTGCCAAGGAGTACTTACTGCTGTTATTTAAACTTCACAGCTCATTAAATAACATGTTATAATATGTTTAAAAACGCGATGTTGGTACTAAAAGACCCCGGTTGCTAAGGTAAACTTTCGTTGCTAAGTACATTAAGGTCATTCGAATATAATTTTGTAATTTTCTACAGCATATCATGGTACAAAATACTGAAATGTATATTAAACTGAATTTGGAGTAATTTTAACAAGTCACTCCCGATTAGGATCAAAACTCCCGTTGCTATGGTCAAAATTCAAGACTTTGTTAAATAAAATAACTGTAGCAGACTCCACACAATTTTTTTTCAATAATCTTTAATATGATTAACTTCCAATGTCAATAAAATACCAAATACGTTACTAAAACTACATAAAAACTAAAATTTGCCCGTTGCTATGGTAACAACAGAATAATGACTTCGCTTGTGATTATGAATGTTGACTATGTAACATATTGATATGCATCTGAAATAGATATAAAATGTTTCCGATGGAATTTTCACATATTAAATAATAATTTTGGTTGCCATGGCAACAATAAATGACATGATTGGCTGGCAAATTATGGTCTGAACATAGCAACATGTGATGTACTTGATCCTGAATTGGTTTCTTTTTAAAATGATAGTAACCATATTTAAACTGAAGAAACATTATAGGTGATATTATTTTCTTATTACCTAGGTTACAGGACAACTGCTTTTCCACTTCAATGCCGAATCTAGAAAAAAACATTTTTGCTTAAGAACAATATAATTACAGAGTTTCCTAATTTTGCAACATTGGGAACACACAATACGGATACGTTTCCAAAATTTCATAAATTCACTGTACAATTAATTTCGACGATGCAAATCTCATAGTTGTCATGGTAACCGGGTTTCAAAAAGTGCCCCATTGCATTCTCCGATAGTGATTTGGGTGGGGTAGGTCAAGGTCAGAATTTCATAGGATTATAGGAAAGGGGTGAATTATGTATGACTTTCTGTTGCCATGGTGAAATGGTCTTTTTATCCAAGTTCCAACAACCCGATTTGGTCCGATTTTGGATATGTCGGGAAGCATAAAATTTGGGCCTAGAAAATATTAAAATAAATTCTGTTGCAATTTGTCCGAGGTTGAGCCCTATTTTGACTCGACTAGAATGGGACCCTACACCCCCATCCACCACTGTAAAACCCCCACCCACCACTGCAACACCCCCACCCACTACTACAGCAGCTCCACCCACCATTATAACACCCCACTCACCACTCTATCACCCACAACCACACCCACCACTATTTCACCTCCACCCATCTCTATAACACCCTACCCACCACTATAACACCCCCCACCCACCACTATAACACCTCCCCACCACTATAACTCCCCCACCCATCTCTATAACACCCTCACCCACCACTATAACACCCTCACCCACCACTGGAACACCCCAACCCACCACTGTAACACCCTCACCTACCACTACAGTATAACACCCCCACCCACCACTACAACAACCCCACCCACCACTATACCACCCCACACCCACCACTATAACACCCCCACTCACCACTATAACACTTTCGCCCACCACTGTAACACCCCCGCCCACAACTATAACTCCCCCACCCATCTCTATAACACCTTCACCCACCACTATATCACCCACACCCACCACTATAACACCTCCCCCACCACTATAACTCCCCCACCCATCTCTATAACACCCTCACCCCTATCTATAACAACATCACACACCACTGTAACACCCCAACCCACCACTGTAACATCCTCACCTACCACTATAACACCCCCACCCACCACTACAACAACCCCACCCACCACTATAACACCCCCACCCATCTCTGTAACACCCCCGCCCACCACTATAGCACCCCCACCCATCTGTATAACACCACACACCCACCACTATAACACCCCCAGTCACCACTATAACACTTTCGCCCACCACAGTAACACCCCCCCCCCCCCCCCCCCCCATCTCTGTAACACCCCCGCCCACCACAGTAACACCCCCACCCATCTCTGTAACAACTTCACCCACCACTATATCACCCACATCCACCACTATAAGACCAAGACATCATTCCACCGGTGGAGCGGATCGTGAAGGACGACTTCGTATTGAATCTTTAGTGATCTGTAAAGATGACCGAGGGTTATAATACCAAATCGACGCACCAGCTTCGCTACTATCGTCTCTCTCTCTCTTCCTATTATGTAGGTTTTTGTGACGTCTTTGAAGTAATTTTCTTGATCAGATTGTGAACAATTCATCGAATAACAACACGACGGTATGAAAGTGATCTACATTGAGTTACATGCTACTGTATATATTACTTGCCCCTTTTTAGGAGCAAGTCTTTATGTTAGCTAGTGTTTTTTTTTTAATGGTGGCTTGTGTATTTGAATTCAAGATGGCTAGCTGCTACCAGAACACTTCAGTCGCTAGTACCAACAAAATAAATAGAGATATTTTCTAGAATCACAAACACTACAAACTTGTACAATTATTTGCAAGTGCACTTTTACCATTACTTACTTAGTACAAGTTACTATCTACAATAGGGATGTGCTAACTGCTAATAGCTAACATAATGATGTTCTAGCAAAAACTGAAAAATTGTCCAGAACACTAATAAAGAACAATAAGAAAAAATTAAAAATATTAAAAGTTAGCACACATATTTTAAAAACAGAAAAAAATCTCGGTACCATACCGGTTTGGTACCCAGGCTATACTAATGTCGCAACATTAGTAGTTTTTATTTATTTGTATTTAATTAATTTCGCACTACCAAATCTCCAAGGCGACATATTTTCCAACTTTAAATACATACAAGCAGTACGACATTATTTCTCAGTATGTCTTGTATTTCTCAATCTTCAAGAGGGCATAATATGAAAAATTTTAAGCCTCAAGCCCGAGTGGTGAAATTTCCTTTTTCTCACCGCATAGTAGATATTTGGAATTCATTGCCGTCTGAGTTAGTAAATGCGTCCAGCTATAATATTTTTAAATCTAGAATTTTACAGATTGATCTACTTCCATACAGTCATTTTAACAGATTTTTAGACTAATATAAAACATAATTTTTTATTATTTATATATATATTTTTTAATTTTAATGCACCAATTTTATCAGAATGTGTTTTTTTCCGTATAGTACAGTACGTATAATTTGATTTCACTTAAAGGAGCGGAATTTATATTGTAATATTTTATTGCAC
This sequence comes from Nemertoderma westbladi, assembly GCA_032718475.1. Lineage (NCBI taxonomy): Eukaryota > Metazoa > Xenacoelomorpha > Nemertodermatida > Nemertodermatidae > Nemertoderma > Nemertoderma westbladi. Next base: position 13,165 of record JAUCBJ010007862.1, read on the forward strand.
CCATTAGTGTACTTTGTACCTGGGTGATGTTCTCCCTCTATATACTGGTTTCTTATTTAAATTAATTAATTATGTATAGAGGTGCAATAATAATAAATAATAATAATAATGTCCCTACGCCATACATTTTACTATGTATTTCTAGTAGGCCACCGATTTCCAGTATGTCACCGCGTTATTAAGGTTGTGGGTACACCCTAAGGTTTTCTTAATGTTTTACTATTAAGCAAAATGTACCTTTCTGAGAGAATTCTTAAATAAAATTTCCTAAAATTTCGCAGGTAGCTGTATCAACCATTCGGACAAGAGCAAGACTAAAAAAAATTAAAACTTTTTATGTTTACGGCAATTTTTGTAAACAATGCCGGGTTTTTGACCAAAAATCGAAATTTCAACAACTGTTTTCTTAATAACTTCTTAAGAAAGTTTAGTTTAGTTTAGCTTAGTTTAATTACGCCAGTATCAATAAATTATGTCTCACAAGTCAAACATACAAACACAAATGACAGAAATAAAGATAATCCATGATTAGGATAAATTTACAGTAAAATTAAATTTCAATATGAAGTTAATTTACGTACGTACTGTAATGTAATATATATATATACACGTTCTGTTATACAGTCTGCATTGCACCAAGAAAAATACTTATACATATTCAGATATTATGAACAATTGTTTTTCGCAATGGCTGGCAAGTTACGCAGTTGCGTTTTAGGGCGGGAATAAAATATAAATAAAAAATAGATTAATTAATTAAAGATACAATTCGATAAAATATAAATAAAAAAATAGATTAATTAATTAAAGATAAAATTCGATAATAAAAAATAAATATTAAGTCAAGACAAGAAATATATTCCTCGAACCAGCCACATATGTAATGTAATCATTAGATATGATTACATATCTAATGAAAGCACCCAACCAACAAAATTCTAGTCATGCATATTGCATAGGCCAATCGTTGTTGTGAACATTTCCTGACAATTTCATTAGATTTCATCCAGTAGTTCCTAACAAAAGTGTACATTTGTGTCTAAAAAAACACAATAAATATTTTTTGAGATAAAGACATTGAAAGTTTTCAAAGTTTCCCGCTATTTTTTATAAAAAACGAGGGATTATTCAAACTGGTTGTAAAAAATAAATAAGTACACCACCTGCCTAAAAATTCCGATATAGGGGTTTTCCTGATCGGTGATTTCATTTCTGATGTCAGTTTTTGTCTTTGACCAAATCTAGACTGCCTATCTGTCGATCTGTCTGTGTGTCGGTTTTGAGAGACTTTTCAGACAGACTGACAGATATTTGGGCAACTTAGGCTTATCCTATGCCTAGAAAAACCTCATTTCTGTAAAAAAAATTTTGATCTTAAATAATCGAAAAAAAAATTTCAAAAAAAATTTATTTTCAAATATTGTTAGGGTACCCTACAATATTAATAGGTTGTTCTAGAAAGTTTAAATGCATACCTACAAGTAATTTCCCAAAAATAAATCACTGCACTAATCAATCAAAAAAAAAAAAATAATAAAAAATTAATAAAATTAGATTCGCCATTGCTCATAATTTTAGTAGGTAGTTCCGTCCCCAGGTCACTGTTCTAATCATATTGCGATATACTGTAGGTGGGGTGAAGACCAATACTACAGTAGTGACAAATAAAATAAACGACCGCCCGGAATCGGCCAACAGGCTATTAATTTAACGTAAACATTATTTTAAAGACTAGGTACACCGTAAGTTAAATGAGAAAACGCTAATTATTCGCGAAAGCCCCTCCATGAATATTCAGTACACGGACGAGTTCGACACCGGTTGGTAAAATATAATATTTTTGTGCTATTTAAATTTATATTAATACTCAGGTTAATTTATAAATAATAATACCGCTTATATTACGTGTGTTAATAATAATCCCTGCCTCTTGAATACCTACAGTATTTCAATTGGTGCAATAATCAGTATAGCAGTAGCAGTAGTATCATTGGAAGTAGTGCGTATAGCTTCAGTAGTGTGTTAGTACAGTCTATTTGCTTGAATAATAACCTGTTGGCCAAAATATCGCAACAAACTTATTTTATTTTATATGTAACTAGTATATTGGTCTTCATCCCACCTATATCGCAATATTGTTCATAATTAGCACATTAAATCTTTTACGGCCGTCGTTCTATTATTTCCCTTACTGTCGCTAGGGACACAAAATCACTCGTGCCGTAACGCTATAAAAAGTGCTATTATATAAACATTAATACTTATGTCAGCTAGACATTAAAACAGAAGGCGGACTTCCGACGCAATCAAAATTTATCCCCGTCGTGTCGATTTCCAAATCAACGCAAATAACAGCTGATTACTCCCAAAAATAAAACTGTAACCTGTTCTATTGTGTTTAGTTTATTGTTTTGGTTAAAATAACGTGCCACTGTAACCTGCTCCTTTCCCTAAATTGAGAATTTAACATTGAGGCGGGATAATAATTTGCCAAGGCGGGTTTTGCGTCGCGGTCCCCCCCCCCCCCCCCCCCCCCCCTGTCTCGTCCCAGATATACTACCTGGAAATACTACCCGATTTCTTGTATGTAATTTACCTCCTCATGGCCTCCCATCAGTCAATTCCATCATCTGCTGCCACTGTGATCAACCCTACATAATATTAACTAGCCGTAGTATAATTATAATTGTTCGCTAAGATGGCTTGCAGCTTTTGCTGCACGAAGGTTGGGAATTGTTGGGAAGACGAGCTGCAGTGGGATTCCTGGGAAAGGGACGATATTACTGGTTGGGGAGACGAGCTGCAGTGGGATTCCTGGAAAAGCCTCCTATTACCTCCTGTAGATAGCAGAGTACTGCCTGTTCAGGGACCTAGATGCAGCCTTAACTGCATTCTTGGCCGCTGTAGTCTGTTTGAGTCGGGACTCTTTCTGCGCCTTATATAGGTCATTTCGCCACTTCTGAATTTTGTTGTCATTCCAGGGGGCCCTTTTCCTGTTTCGAGGGTATACCGGAACTGTTTCTGCAGCTGCTAACTTAACTGCTTCTGTGAAGGCAGTATAGCCCTCACAGTGATGCAGTGGGATTCCTGGGACAGGGACGACAATACTGGTTGGGGAGACGAGCTGCAGTGGGATTCCTGGGACAGGGACAACATTACTGGTTGGGGAGACGAGCTGCAGTGGGATTCCTGGGATAGTGACGACATTATTGGTTGGGAAGACGAGCTGCAGTGGGATTCCTGGGAAAGGCACGATATTATTGGTTGGGGAGACGAGCTGGAGTGGGATTCCTGGGACAGGGACGACATTACTGGTTGGGGAGACGAGCTGCAGTGGGATTCCTGGGAAAGGCACGATATTATTGGTTGGGGAGACGAGCTTCCTGGGACAGGGACGACATTACTGGTTGAGAAGACGAGCTGCAGTGGGATTCCTGGGACAGGGACGACATTACTGGTTGGGAAGACGAGCTGCAGTGGGATTCCTGGGATAGTGACGACATTACTGGTTGAGAAGACGAGCTGCAGTGGGATTCCTGGGACAGGGACGACATTACTGGTTGAGAAGACGAGCTACAGTTGGGATTCCTGGTACAGGGCCGACATTACTGGTTGGGAAGACGAGCTGCAGTTTGGATTCCTGGGAAAGGCACGATATTATTGGTTGGGAAGACGAGCTGCAGTGGGATTTCTGGGAAAGGGACGACATTACTGGTTGGGAAGACGAGCTGCAGTGGGATTCCTGGGAAAGGCACGATATTATTGGTTGGGAAGACGAGCTGCAGTGGGATTCCTGGGAAAGGCACGATATTATTGGTTGGGAAGACGAGCTGCAGTTGGGATTCCTGGGAAAGGCACGATATTATTGGTTGGGAAGACGAGCTGCAGTGGGATTCCTGGGACAGGGACGATATTATTGGTTGGGGAGACGAGCTGCAGTGGGATTCCTGGGACAGGGACGACACTACTGGTTGGGAAGACGAGCTGCAGTTGGGATTCCTGGGACAGGGACGATATTATTGGTTGGGGAGACGAGCTGCAGTGGGATTCCTGGGACAGGGACGACACTACTGGTTGGGAAGACGAGCTGCAGTTGGGATTCCTGGGACGACATTACTGGTTGGGAAGACGATATGCAATGGGATTCCAGGGACGACATTACTGGTTGGGGAGACGGGCTGCAGTTTGGATTCCTGGGACGACATTACTGGTTGGGAAGACGATATGCAATGGGATTCCAGGGACGACATTACTGGTTGGGAAGACGAGCTGCAGTGGGATTCCTGGGATAGGGACGACATTACTGGTTGGGGAGACGGGCTGCAGTGGGATTCCTGGGACAGGGACGACATTACTGGTTGGGAAGACGAGCTGCAGTGGGATTCCTGGGACAGGGACGACATTTCTGGTTGGGAAGACGAGCTGCAGTGGGATTCCTGGGACAGGGACGACATTACTGGTTAGGAAGACGAGCTGCAGTGGGATTCCTGGGACAGGGACGACATTACTGGTTGGGAAGACAAGCTGTAGTTGGGATTCCTGGGACAGGGACGACATTACTGGTTGGGGAGACGGGCTGCAGTTGGGATTCCTGGGAAAGGCACGATATTATTGGTTGGGGAGACGGGCTGCAGTTTGGATTCCTGGGACGACATTACTGGTTGGGAAGACGATATGCAACGGGATTCCAGGGACGACATTACTGGTTGGGGAGACTGGCTGCAGTTTGGATTCCTGGGACAACATTACTGGTTGGGAAGACGATATGCAATGGGATTCCAGGGACGACATTACTGGTTGGGAAGACGAGCTGCAGTGGGATTCCTGGGATAGGGACGACATTACTGGTTGGGAAGACGAGATGCAGTGGGATTCCTGTGACAGGGACGACATTACTGGTTGGGAAGACGAGTTGCAGTGGGATTCCTGGGACGACATTACTGGTTGGGGAGACGAGCTGCAGTGGGATTCCTGGGACAGGGACAACATTACTGGTTGAGAAGACGAGCTGCAGTGGGATTCCTGGGACAGGGACGACATTACTGGTTGGGAAGACGAGTTGCAGTGGGATTCCTGGGACGACATTACTGGTTGGGGAGACGAGCTGCAGTGGGATTCCTGGGACGACATTACTGGTTGGGGAGACGAGCTGCAGTGGGATTCCTGGGACAGGGACAACATTACTGGTTGAGAAGACGAGCTGCAGTGGGATTCCTGGGACAGGGACGACATTACTGGTTGGGAAGACGAGCTGCAGTGGGATTCCTGGGACAGGGACGACATTACTGGTTGGGAAGACGGGCTGCAGAGGGATTCCTGGGATAGGGACGACATTACTGGTTGGGGAGACGGGCTGCAGTTCAACATTCTCCCCTGATAAATATAGTTTAAATTACTTTTAAATTAGTTTAGTTTATAGTTTTAATTAGTGAATTCTACGAATATTATCGGTCATTCTAGAATTAATTTCACTGTTGCTAGGCAACCAACAGGTCCCTCGCAACCAATACTTTGCAAACACAACTCGGTCCGATAATTAACCTATTATAAAAGTTTCTTCCAATTCCATCAACATTAAATGCAAGAAATTGCGTGTACATGTACTGTACAAACAAAAACAAAAACACGTGTGAGAAATAAGGACATCCATGATGGATAATTTAACATTAAATAACTATTTAAGCGGTGGCAAAAAATGTTGGCCGTATTGTTCTAGGATTATTGAAATCTCGGGACAGAGCGGAGTAAGTAGAGGTGGGGTTTTTGGGACGAAGGGGTTTTTTTTAGAAGGAACAGTGCATTGTGTTAGAAAATAAACTTAAACCGCACAATATGCCCCGGAATATAGTGTCAATTTTCAATATAACGGCTACATTCTCCCCCGATAAAAATAGGCCTATAGTTTAAATTACCATTATGTGAATAAAATATTACATCATGGTTTAAGGCTTTTCTTTTTTATTTTGACTTTTTAGTCAACGAATGTTACTGTTTAATCTTTGGTACTTGAGTAACCCGTGTCACAATTGATATATTTTTTCTTATTGTTTTATATTGGTTTCCGCTATTGATTTATGTTCTGGAACATGTTGATTTTTGTAAAGGATGAGCGAGAGGCATCATGGGAATTTACAGATTGAATCTATTGATAAGTTGGAGTTGAAATGGTAATGGTGTGTATGAATAATATGATAAATTAAAGAAAAAAAAGTAACTAAATTAAAAGCGGTTTCGTATCAATGTAGGCCTACAGGCTGGGCTTTTATATATAATAATACTTTAATTAATTTACTCAGTCCGATGTTACTTGCGTCGCGACTTGCGTTGTTTGTTGGACCGTTTGCGGGACCGTTTTTTGCTGTTGGTGCGACGTGATCTCGATCTGCACTTACACGACTTCCTCCGCATACAGGGACAGGAATCCACGGACTTCTTCACCCTCGAGTGTGTCGGACACCTGTACTCGCGGTTCACCTTGCTCAGCCACTTGTACAGTGTCTGGTAGTGCCTCTTAGTGAGACTGGGTCCGCAGGTTCGCATTAGAAAAGCCGCGAATGCGGAGTTGTTGCCATGGTAAAAGCGGAACTTCCTCACTAGTTGATCTGTTCTCTCGATCCCGTGGACTCGAAGTCGTTCGCAGATTGTCGGCCCGATCCCCGGAACACGATGGAGTTTTGTTCGAATCATTTTCTGCATTTCTATCTTTCCGAAATTCTTTTCTTTTTTAGTTTGACTTTGCGTTCTGTTACCCATTTTTGTATCTTTATTTTGACAAATTATTTATTTTACATTGAAAGTTGTTTGTAAACATAGATTTAAACTAAGTCAACGAAAGGTACAGTTACATCTTTGCATTCTATAGTACTTAGTGTACACAATGTCTCGCAATATAATGTCTTTATTCAGGTGCAGATTGTCTAGGCCTACATAATATTTGGATTCCTTACATGGTCAGCTTTCCATCAGTACCAAAAAATCACAATACGGTTAAAGAATAACTGCGGTGTAACTGGCGCAATATCGTCGGAGACACCTTTTTCAAATGCTTGTAGCTAAAGAATGAAAGCGAAAATAAAAATTCTGGCTCACCCAGTCAGTGGTCGGGAGTTGAAACTATCTCTGTTTCAAATTTCATGCAATTTCAAGCATCTTAAGATTTGGAGAAATATTGTTTTGTAGGGGGGGGCAGGTACCTGTATAACGACACTATATTCCAGCATGGCCATCGTAATACGATGAATCGTATTACGATGGCCTTGATTCCAGGACATGGTGTAAACCCGTGACTTAATTACCCAAACTCTTTTTTAAATGCAGTTTTGTAGCTGTTGTCGGCTATTGATTTATGTTCTGGAACATAATTTCGACTCGTTACATTTTAATTTTTCGTTGTCAAGTAGCTAATGCTTTCAATTATCTTTCAGTTAGGGCTAGCGTTTTTTTTATAGCAAAAATCTTAATTAAAAAAAATTAAAAATTTAAAAATATAAAAAATTAAAATACAGTAATGTTATTTGCATTGTATTAATGGTAACATAAATGTTATTTATAGAAGAAAGACAAAGCTTTAGGTACCGGTACTTGAAAGCAACTATATTGAATTTGTAACAAGATTAATATTTATTATTAATAATAATTACTTTTTATCAACGCGGTCCATTTTTGGTGTGGGTGGGGGGGGGGGGGGGGGGGTTAAGGGTAGGGGCCCGAAAATCCATAATCCGTCCCCGACTGAAGCTCACTGGTGGTAAGTGGGCCAGTTGGGTTATTGAACTCATATATATGCTGGCACTTATCTCTGCTCTTTCTAATACTCTTAAATCGGTAGTTTTGGGAGCGCATAGCGAATTCGATCGCTAACAATCCCTCATTAATGTTTGTGTCCATCATTAATGTTTGTGTCCCTCATTAATGTTTGTGTCCCTCATTAATGTTTGTGTCCCTCATTAATGTTTGTAACCCTAATTAATGTTTATGTCCCTCATTAATGTTTGTGTCCCTCATTAATGTTTGTGTCCCTCATTAATGTTTGTGTCCCTCATTAATGTTTGTAACCCTAATTAATGTTTGTGTCACTCATTAATGTTTGTGTCCCTCATTAATGTTTGTGTCCCTAATTAATGTTTGTGTCCTTCATTAATGTTTGTGTCCCTCATTAATGTTTGTGTCCCTCATTAATGTTTATGTCCCTCATTAATGTTTGTGTCCCTCATTAATGTTTGTGTCCCTCATTAATGTTTGTAACCCTAATTAATGTTTGTGTCCCTCATTAATGTTTGTGTCCCTCATTAATGTTTGCGTCCATCATTAATGTTTGTGTCCCTCATTAATGTTTGTGTCCCTCATTAATGTTTGTAACCCTAATTAATGTTTTTGTCCCTCATTAATGTTTGTGTCCCTCATTAATGTTTGTGTCCCTCATTAATGTTTGTGTCCCTCATTAATGTTTGTAACCCTAATTAATGTTTGTGTCCCTCATTAATGTTTGTGTCCATCATTAATGTTTGTAACCCTAATTAATGTTTGTGTCCCTCATTAATGTTTTTGTCCCTCATAAATGTGTGTAACCCTATTTAATGTTTGTGTCCCTCATTAATGTTTGTAACCCTAATTAAAGTTTGTGTCCCTTATTAATGTTTGTGTCCCTCATTAATGTTTGCGTCCATCATTAATGTTTGTGTCACTCATTAATGTTTGTGTCCCTCATTAATGTTTGTATCCCTAATTAATGTTTGTGTCCCTCATTAATGTTTGTGTCCCTCATTAATGTTTGTGTCCCTCATTATGTTTGTGTCCCTCATTAATGTTTGTAACCCTAATAAATGTTTGTGTCCCTCATTAATGTTTGTGTCCCTCATTAATGTTTGTGTCCCTCACTAATGTTTGTGTCCCTTATTAATGTTTGTGTCCCTCATTAATGTTTGCGTCCATCATTAATGTTTGTGTCACTCATTAATGTTTGTGTCCCTCATTAATGTTTGTAACCATAATTAATGTTTGTGTCCGTCATTAATGTTTGTGTCCCTCATTAATGTTTGTGTCCCTCATTAATGTTTGTGTCCCTCATTAATGTTTGTATCCCTCATTAATGTTTGTCACCCTGAATGTTTGTGTCCCTAATAAATGTTTGTGTCCCTCATTAATGTTTGTGTCCTTCATTAATGTTTGTGTCCCTCATTAATGTTTGTGTCCCTCACTAATGTTTGTGTCCCTTATTAATGTTTGTGTCCCTCATTAATGTTTGCGTCCATCATTAATGTTTGTGTCACTCATTAATGTTTGTGTCCCTCATTAATGTTTGTAACCATAATTAATGTTTGTGTCCGTCATTAATGTTTGTGTCCCTCATTAATGTTTGTGTCCCTCATTAATGTTTGTGTCCCTCATTAATGTTTGTATCCCTCATTAATGTTTGTCACCCTGAATGTTTGTGTCCCTCATTAATGTTTGTGTCCTTCATTACTGTTTGTGTCCCTCATTAATGTTTGTGTCCCTCATTAATGTTTGTGTCCCTCATTAATGTTTGTGTCCCTCATTAATGTTTGTGTCCCTCATTAATGTTTGTGTCACTCATTAATGTTTGTGTCCCTCATTAATGTTTGTAACCCTATTTAATGTTTGTGTCCTTCATTAATGTTTGTGACCCTCATTAATGTTTGTAACCCTAATTAATGTTTGTGTCCCTCATTAATGTTTGTGTCCCTCATTAATGTTTGTGTCCCTCATTATTGTTTGTGTCCCTCATTAATGTTTGTAACCCTAATTAATGTTTGTGTCCCTCATTAATGTTTGTTTCCCTCATTAATGTTTGTGTCCCTCATTAATGTTTGTAATCCTAATTAATGTTTGTGTCCCTCATTAGTGTTTGTGTCCCTCATTAATGTTTGTGTCCCTCATTAATGTTTGTGTCCCTCATTAATGTTTGTGTCCCTCATTAATGTTTGTGTCCCTCATTAATATTTGTAACCCTAATTAATGTTTGTGTCCCTCATTAATATTTGTGTCCCTCATTAATGTTTGTGTCCCTCACTAATGTTTGTGTCCCTCATTAATGTTTGTAACCCTAATTAATGTTTGTGTCCCTCATTAATGTTTGTAACCCTAATTAATGTTTGTGTCCCTCATTAATGTTTGTGTCCCTCATTAATGTTTGTGTCCCTCATTAATGTTTGTCACCCTCAATGTTTGTGTCCCTCATTAATGTTTGTCACCCTCAATGTTTGTGTCCCTCATTAATGTTTGTGTCCTTCATTACTGTTTGTGTCCCTCATTAATGTTTGTGTCCTTCATTAATGTTTGTGTCCCTCATTAATGTTTGTGTCCCTCATTAATGTTTGTGTCCCTCATTAATGTTTGTGTCCCTCATTAATGTTTGTAACCCTAATTAATGTTTGTGTCACTCATTAATGTTTGTGTACCTCATTAATGTGTGTGACCCTAATTAATGTTTCTGTCCCTCATTAATGTTTGTGTCCCTCATTAATGTTTGTGTCCCTCATTAATGTTGGTATCCCTCATTAATGCTTATGACCCTCATTAATGTTTGTGTCCCTCATTAATGTTTGTGTCCCTCATTAATGTTTGTAACCCAAATTAATGTTTGTGTCCCTAATTAATGTTTGTGTCCCTCATTAATGTTTGTATCCCTCATTAATATTTGTGTCCCTCTTTAATGTCTGTGACCCTCATTAATGTTTGTGTCCCTCATTAATGTTTGTATCCCTCATTAATGTTTGTGACCATCATTAATGTTTGTGTCCCTCATTAATGTTTGTGTCCCTCATTAATGTTTGTGACCCTCATTAATGTTTGTGACCATCATTAATGTTTGTGTCCCTCATTAATGTTTGTATCCCTCTGTTTGTGTCCCTCATTAATGTTTGTGACCTTCATTAATGTTTGTGTCCCTCATTAACGTTTGTGTCCCTAATTAATGTTTGTGTCCCTCATTAATGTTTGTATCCCTCATTAATATTTGTGTCCCTCTTTAATGTCTGTGACCCTCATTAATGTTTGTGTCCCTCATCAATGTTTGTATCCCTCATTAATGTTTGTGACCCTCATTAATCTTTGTATCCCTCATTAATGTTTGTGACCCTCATTAATGTTTGTGTCCCTCATTAATGTTTGTGACCCTCATTAATGTTTGTGGCCATCATTAATGTTTGTGGCCCTCATTAATGTTTGTATCCCTCTGTTTGTGTCCCTCATTAATGTTTGTGACCTTCATTAATGTTTGTGTCCCTCATTAATGTTTGTGTCCCTAATTAATGTTTGTGTCCCTCATTAATGTTTGTATCCCTCAATAATATTTGTGTCCCTCTTTAATGTCTGTGTCCCTAATTAATGTTTGTGTCCCTCATTAATGTTTGTGTCCCTCATTAATGTTTGTGTCCCTCATTAATGTTTGTGTCCCTCATTAATGTTTGTATCCCTCATTAATATTTGTGTCCCTCTTTAATGTCTGTGACCCTCATTAATGTTTGTGTCCCTCATCAATGTTTGTATCCCTCATTAATGTTTGTGACCCTCATTAATCTTTGTATCCCTCATTAATGTTTGTGACCCTCATTAATGTTTGTGTCCCTCATTAATGTTTGTGACCCTCATTAATGTTTGTGGCCATCATTAATGTTTGTGGCCCTCATTAATGTTTGTATCCCTCTGTTTGTGTCCCTCATTAATGTTTGTGACCTTCATTAATGTTTTTGTCCCTCATTAATGTTTGTGACCCTCATTAATGTTTGTGTCCTTCATTAATGTTTGTGACCCTCATTAATGTTTGTGACCATCATTAATGTTTGTATCCCTCATTAATGTTTGCGTCCCTCATTAATGTTTGTGTCCCATATTAAAGTTTGTGTCCCTCATTAATGTTTGTGCCCCTGATTAATGTTTGTGCCCCTGATTAATTTGTGCCCCTAATTAATGTTTGTGTCCCTCATTAATGTTTGTGACCTTCATTAATGTTTGTGACCTTCATTAATGTTTGTGTCCCACATTAATGTTTGCGTCCCTCATTAATGTTTGTGTCCCATATTAAAGTTTGTGTCCCTCATTAATGTTTGTGCCCCTGATTAATGTTTGTGCCCCTGATTAATTTGTGCCCCTAATTAATGTTTGTGTCCCTCATTAATGTTTATGTCCCTCATTAATGTTTGTGACCCTCATTAATGTTTGTGACCATCATTAATGTTTGTATCCCTCTGTTTGTGTCCCTCATTAATGTCTATGACCCTCATTAATGTTTGTGTCCCTCATTAATGTTTGTGTCCCTAATGTTTGTGTCCCTCATTAATGTTTGTATCCCTCATTAATATTTGTGTGCCTCTTTAATGTCTGTGACCCTCATTAATGTTTGTGTCCCTCATTAATGTTTGTATCCCTCATTAATGTTTGTGACCCTCATTAATGTTTGTGTCCCTCATTAATGTTTGTGTCCCTCATTAATGTTTGTAAACTCTCATTAATCTTTGTTGAATCGAGTTATGTTGCTGTTGTAAGTGTCTAAACCACGTAACGAACCTAGTTTGGGTAAATTACTTATACGAAAACGGTAACCAGCCCTCCGTGTGGTCAGTCTCGGTGCCTAACAATGTCCAGTGATTAACGACACACACCAAGGGGAGACCGTATTCGAGTCCGGTTCAACTGTAAGTCACATAACGTTTTATACATATTAACTTGAAAGGAACACCAGTTCTACCTCGGCCAAACTGAGCAGCACCTCTACAAACGACTCAACAAGCACCGGGAGAATATCCAAGAATATCGGAAGTTCCTAACTGCCCCTCTTAAGCCTAACAAACCGAACGTGGTGACCAATAAACCAGAAGATATCCTTCTGGAACACTTCGCCCAGTGTCGAAAATATACTGTTACGTGCGTACAGCAATTTCGTAATCACCACCGGCGTATTCACACCGAAGCCATCCTTATTAATTTCATTCCTATTCAATTCCTAAAATCAGAATGGGTTACGTAAAGGTAATGGGCCAATGGTGCTCATTTTGGCACTTGGAATAATTGAAGAGTTATCAAAAAAGAAAGACAGGCATCTGGCAGTCATCTTTGTTGACTTCTTCAAGGCTTTTGATTCAGCCTCTCGCTCACGTATGTTCAGCATACTTTCATTATATGGGATTCCTGATGAAATTATTGCAGCAATCAGATCAGTATACGATGGTTCGACAAAATTTTGTGTCTACTGTTGAGGGTGACACATAACCATTTGAAGTGTTATGGGGCGTCCTCCAGGGAGACACACTTGCACCATTCTTGTTCATAATTGTGGTTGACTATGTTCTACGCATGTCCTTAGATCATCATAATCATGATGGGGTGATGATAACTCCACCTACTGGCTCCAAACATTGAGGAAATCCTGCCAAGTACGTAACTGATTTAGACTTTGCTGATGACTTAGGAGTACTCTCAGAATCACTCGAGGGAGCCCAACGTCTTATCAGCTCATTAGAACATGTTGCTTCTAATGTTGGTCTTTTTATTAACTCCTAAAAGACCAACATTTTGACAGTTAACTTTGAAAGTCCTTAGCAAGTCTCTGACCGGATGAGCATAAGCTCATAGGAAGGTATGCTTGAGCATGTGGACGACTTCTGTTACCTGGGATCATGGATCCGGAAGTCAGGTGAGGACCTTCGAATACGTAAGGGAAAGGCATGGGCAGCAATGAATAGGCTTTCCAGGATTTGGAAGTCACAACGAATTCATCGCAAAACTTAAGGCCCGATTATTTAGAGCAGCAGTAGTTCCAGTACTGCTATATGGGAGTCCATGCTGGGCTCTAACTGCTGAGGACACCAAATCTTTGGATGGCACATTCACAAGAATACTACGCCGGGTTCATTGTGTCAAGTACAATGCACACATCTCCAACCGGACAGTATAACATTGGAGGTGTCTCATTCGTTCCCACAAGCTTGATACTAGAACAAAGCCGCTTCCGCATTGCCAGACATTGCTTGCAAGTAATGTGATCAAAATACAAACACACTCACTCAAAAGTTATTGCAACTTTAGTGTCTGCGCGGCGAACTCCAAAACGGAACTCAATATCCAATATTGGTTTATCTTGTTAAGCGGCTCTCTAGTTACGTGATAAATATTCGAGAACACTAAATTATTTAACATTAAGTAAGGCAGCATTGAGAGTTGAAGAGTACAGTAATTTGAATCGCAGTAACTATGGAAGCAATATAGTAAAATACTACAGTTAAATTTATTTTGTAACACTACTGTACTGTAGTATATCGCTCTAATTCTTTTATAAAATAATTAAGCAATAAAAAAGTAGGCTTACCAATTTCAGAATAAAATTACGTGTGATATGGGGAAAAAACGTAAACTATTTTTTTTCAATATTCCCTCGACACTTTAACCTAGCTGGCCCTCTCTTAATAAAATTCCTCGAGAATAGTGAAGAAAAGTTCTAATTTTTTCCCGTGTAATAAAGTTATATCAGTAAAGCTTGTGTCACAGGTCTCGAAATCTTCCCTACGATTAAAAGCTAAATCACATCGAATGTAAGTGCAGACCCCGCCTTCAAACTTCCGGGTTGGATTTAGCGATTAAAATTCGAATTTCGGAAAGTTTTGGAAGCAGATATCGTGGGTTTAAATTTAAAAAATGCAGACCTTTTTTTCTCACAAAATTGATCAGGTTTCATTCTCAGCATCACTTGGGGTTTGCAGAGGCGATGTGAGGAATGAATCGTCGGTTTCTGTTTCTAAGATCGCGTCATAAAATTGAATCCCATTCATTAACTTTTATTAGTAAAAATAAAGTTGGTATTTATTATAATCAAATAAATACCAAAACAATAAGCCAATGAACTTAGTTTATTATGTAGCATGCTATATTTTGTGTTTATTGTTCCGGAATTAAGTTCCCAACGGCCATCTGTAATGGATATTTTTGGTGAATAAGTGATGTCAAATTATTGTATCTTTCGTTGGGTACAGCTTATAAGATTCGGCAATGACGTCCAGGTGGAATCTGCTAAGCTGTGCCCAAGGTACTTTCGGTGTCACCCTGGGATACGTAACCCACTGTAACACGCTATACCAACCGTGGTACACAACCACACAAAGAGCATGATGTACCAGTCAATTTCCGTCGCTATACCATTCGAAAAAATAGTTGAATCTCAATAAAACGACACAAATTTAATAAACGTTATAATAGAACTTTAAAAAAATAGAACTACAATTCAAATTAGGTACACAACTACATACTTTAAAGTAAAAATATCGCATATCAACATCACGTATGTCGGAGCATAAACGGACTAGCACGAAATCAGGACACCAAATCAGTACCGGTATGTCACTAACTGATCGATTAATACAGTATTAAGTAAAGTCTTTATGCTACCAATGACAATATGTACTAAAGGTAAGTAACTAATACTTTATAAATTCAACTAAATATATTAACCTCTAATAAGTACATAAGTAAGTAAATTTATAGTATTTACAAACAATTTATAATTGTTTTCGTATTATCCTTTTTATTACTTACCGAGTTGGTAATAATCAGACTTAAATTAATTTCATTTGTTTTACATTCTGCGTTCAGTATGGTTACAAATTAATTAATTATTTTGTCATTGACCCGGGAATATTGAATAATTAATAAGGGCAGTGTGTAATCTTTTACTCGATGCTTTCCAATTCCTAATCCATTGGGTTTTTCTAAGTGCATCATTTATTATTGGGTTGTTATTAATTATATATTATTATTTTATTAAATTTAAATAAAATCTAAAATACACAGGATTATTTGCTACAGGAATATAATTATTTAACCTGGGAACATAATCTTGTGAGACAGGGGGGGGGGGGGGGGGGGGGGGGCTGGACGCAAATCCCGCCTTGGTGAATTAATATCCCGTCTCAATGTTAAATTCTCAATTTAGGGTTAGAGCAGGTTACCAGTGGCACGATATCTTAACCAAAACAAGAAACTAAACACAATAGAACAGGTTACAGTTTTATTTTTTAGAGTAATCAGCTGTTGTTTACGTCGAATTTCCCCTGGAGAGGGATGAATTTTTATT
>JAUCBJ010007863.1:0-152476 GCA_032718475.1 Nemertoderma westbladi
CTAGGGGTCCGTCGGTTCATCACAGAAACCCAACCACCTAGGCTTTCCGAGTCCGTTTCAGGCTCGTAGTCGCTTCGGCAGCCGAGAAACTGCTCCGAACAGTCGGTAGGCCAGTAGAGTCTAGTCGAGTCTAGTCCTTTGTCTTTCGACCCCGTCGCGTGTCCGTTCCACCCCTCACGAACCCCGAAGGGTTCGATCATCGAGAACCAGTACGGCTTGGCTAAGGGGTCTGTCGTCGGTTCCCGTCGCAAATCCCAGTACAAGCAGTCAGCGTTCCGAGTTCTTTTCAGTCTCATAGTAGCTGCCGTTGACCAGAGACCGCTAAGGGCAGTTCTCGTCAAACCCGTCCTGTGGCCAGCCCTTTCGCATGTCCGTCCCACCCCTCGCGAACCCCGAAGGGATCGGTCATCGAGAACCAGTACGGCTTAGGTCAGGGGGCAGTCGTTAGTTGGCCGCCCGTTCGCGTGTCCGCTCCACCCCTCACGAACCCCGGGGTTCGATCATCGAGAACCAGAACGGCTTGGCTACTAAGGGGCCGTCGGTGCCCGTCGCAAATCCCTGACACAAGCAGTCAGCGGTCCGAGTTCTTTTCAGTCTCGTAATGGCTGCTGTTGGCCAGGGACCGCTAAGGGCAGTCCTTGTCCTTTAGGCCTGGCGCATTACCAAATCCACCCCTACAGGCAGCAGGAAGTTGGCCAGGGCCTAATAGTACTCAGGCTAACCTGAATACTGCTTGCATTTTCCATCCCCCCTGGCCCTTATAATTATGAAATTATTCCCGTACCCTGTAAGTTGCCCCAAAGTTCGCCCATAAATCGCCCCCAGTTTATTGAATGTGCCCAAAACCCATGGTCCCGCTCCCAGTAGTAATATCGGAATAATCAATTTTAATAAAATACAAAAATATTCAACTCGCGTTATGTAAAGTTGAAATACCGCGAACACCTTTATAAACTAACGTATAGAAGGTGTTTCCTTTATAAACTAACGTATAGAAAGTGTTTCCTTTATAAACTAACGTATAGAACGTGTTTCCTTTATAAACTAACGTATATAAGGTGTTTCCTTTATAAACTAACGTATATAAGGTGTTTCCTTTATAAACTAACGTATATAAGGTGTTTCCTTTATAAACTAACGTATAGAAAGTGTTTCCTTTATAAACTAACGTATATAAGGTGTTCCATTTATAAACTAACGTATAGAAGGTGTTTCCTTTATAAACTTACGTATAGAAGGTGTTTCCTTTATAAACTAACGTATAGAAGGTGTTTCCTTTATAGACTAACGTATAGAAGGTGTTTCCTTTATAAACTAACGTATATAAGGTGTTTCCTTTATAAATTAACGTATATAAGGTGTTTCCTTTATAAACTAACGTATATAAGGTGTTTCCTTTATAAACTAACGTATATAAGGTGTTTCCTTTATAAACTAACGTATAGAAAGTGTTTCCTTTATAAACTAACGTATAGAAGGTGTTTCCTTTATAAACTTACGTATAGAAAGTGTTTCCTTTATAAACTAACGTATAGAAGGTGTTTCCTTTATAGACTAACGTATAGAAGGTGTTTCCTTTATAAACTAACGTATATAAGGTGTTTCCTTTATAAATTAACGTATATAAGGTGTTTCCTTTATAAACTAACGTATATAAGGTGTTTCCTTTATAAACTAACGTATATAAGGTGTTTCCTTTATAAACTAACGTATAGAAAGTGTTTCCTTTATAAACTAACGTATAGAAGGTGTTTCCTTTATAAACTAACGTATAGAAGGTGTTTCCTTTATAAACTAACGTATATAAGGTGTTTCCTTTATAAACTAACGTATATAAGGTGTTTCCTTTATAAACTAACGTATATAAGGTGTTTCCTTTATAAACTAACGTATATAAGGTGTTTCCTTTATAAACTAACGTATAGAAGGTGTTTCCTTTATAAACTAACGTATAGAAGGTGTTTCCTTTATAAACTAACGTATAGAAGGTGTTTCCTTTATAAACTAACGTATAGAAGGTGTTTCCTTTATAAACTAACGTATATAAGGTGTTTCCTTTATAAACTAACGTATATAAGGTGTTTCCTTTATAAACTAACGTATAGAAGGTGTTTCCTTTATAAACTAACGTATAGAAGGTGTTTCCTTTATAAACTAACGTATAGAAGGTGTTTCCTTTATAAACTAACGTATAGAAGGTGTTTCCTTTATAAACTAACGTATAGAAGGTGTTTCCTTTATAAACTAACGTATAGAAGGTGTTTCCTTTATAAACTAACGTATATAAGGTGTTTCCTTTATAAACTAACGTATATAAGGTGTTTCCTTTATAAACTAACGTATATAAGGTGTTTCCTTTATAAACTAACGTGTAGAAGGTGTTTACTTTATAAACTAACGTATAGAAGGTGTTTCCTTTATAAACTAACGTATATAAGGTGTCTCCTTTATAAACTAACGTATAAAAGGTGTTTCCTTTATAAACTAACGTATAGAAGGTGTTTCCTTTATAAACTAACGTATATAAGGTGTTTCCTTTATAAACTAACGTATATAAGGTGTTTCCTTTATAAACTAACGTATATAAGGTGTTTCCTTTATAAACTAACGTGTAGAAGGTGTTTACTTTATAAACTAACGTATAGAAGGTGTTTCCTTTATAAACTAACGTATATAAGGTGTCTCCTTTATAAACTAACGTATAAAAGGTGTTTCCTTTATAAACTAACGTATATAAGGTGTTTCCTTTATAAACTAACGTATAAAAGGTGTTTCCTTTATAAACTAACGTATAGAAGGTGTTTCCTTTATAAACTAACGTATATAAGGTGTTTCCTTTATAAACTAACGTATATAAGGTGTTTCCTTTATAAACTAACGTATATAAGGTGTTTCCTTTATAAACTAACGTGTAGAAGGTGTTTACTTTATAAACTAACGTATAGAAGGTGTTTCCTTTATAAACTAACGTATATAAGGTGTTTCCTTTATAAACTAACGTATATAAGGTGTTTCCTTTATAAACTAACGTATAGAAAGTGTTTCCTTTATAAACTAACGTATAGAAGGTGTTTCCTTTATAAACTAACGTATAGAAGG
This sequence comes from Nemertoderma westbladi, assembly GCA_032718475.1. NCBI lineage: Eukaryota > Metazoa > Xenacoelomorpha > Nemertodermatida > Nemertodermatidae > Nemertoderma > Nemertoderma westbladi. Next base: position 3,100 of record JAUCBJ010007863.1, read on the forward strand.
TGTTTCCTTTATAAACTAACGTATAGAAGGTGTTTCCTTTATAAACTAACGTGTAAAAGGTGTTTACTTTATAAACTAACGTATAGAAGGTGTTTCCTTTATAAACTAACGTATAGAAGGTGTTTCCTTTATAAACTAACGTATAGAAGGTGTTTCCTTTATAAACTAACGTATAGAAGGTGTTTCCTTTATAAACTAACGTATAGAAGGTGTTTCCTTTATAAACTAACGTATAGAAGGTGTTTCCTTTATAAACTAACGTATATAAGGTGTTTCCTTTATAAACTAACGTATAGAAGGTGTTTCCTTTATAAACTAACGTATAGAAAGTGTTTCCTTTATAAACTAACGTATAGAAGGTGTTTCCTTTATAAACTAACGTATAGAAGGTGTTTCCTTTATAAACTAACGTATATAAGGTGTTTCCTTTATAAACTAACGTATATAAGGTGTTTCCTTTATAAACTAACGTATATAAGGTGTTTCCTTTATAAACTAACGTATATAAGGTGTTTCCTTTATAAACTAACGTATAGAAGGTGTTTCCTTTATAAACTAACGTATAGAAGGTGTTTCCTTTATAAACTAACGTATAGAAGGTGTTTCCTTTATAAACTAACGTATAGAAGGTGTTTCCTTTATAAACTAACGTATATAAGGTGTTTCCTTTATAAACTAACGTATATAAGGTGTTTCCTTTATAAACTAACGTATAGAAGGTGTTTCCTTTATAAACTAACGTATAGAAGGTGTTTCCTTTATAAACTAACGTATAGAAGGTGTTTCCTTTATAAACTAACGTATAGAAGGTGTTTCCTTTATAAACTAACGTATAGAAGGTGTTTCCTTTATAAACTAACGTATAGAAGGTGTTTCCTTTATAAACTAACGTATAGAAGGTGTTTCCTTTATAAACTAACGTATATAAGGTGTTTCCTTTATAAACTAACGTATATAAGGTGTTTCCTTTATAAACTAACGTATATAAGGTGTTTCCTTTATAAACTAACGTGTAGAAGGTGTTTACTTTATAAACTAACGTATAGAAGGTGTTTCCTTTATAAACTAACGTATATAAGGTGTCTCCTTTATAAACTAACGTATAAAAGGTGTTTCCTTTATAAACTAACGTATAGAAGGTGTTTCCTTTATAAACTAACGTATATAAGGTGTTTCCTTTATAAACTAACGTATATAAGGTGTTTCCTTTATAAACTAACGTATATAAGGTGTTTCCTTTATAAACTAACGTGTAGAAGGTGTTTACTTTATAAACTAACGTATAGAAGGTGTTTCCTTTATAAACTAACGTATATAAGGTGTCTCCTTTATAAACTAACGTATAAAAGGTGTTTCCTTTATAAACTAACGTATATAAGGTGTTTCCTTTATAAACTAACGTATAAAAGGTGTTTCCTTTATAAACTAACGTATAGAAGGTGTTTCCTTTATAAACTAACGTATATAAGGTGTTTCCTTTATAAACTAACGTATATAAGGTGTTTCCTTTATAAACTAACGTATATAAGGTGTTTCCTTTATAAACTAACGTGTAGAAGGTGTTTACTTTATAAACTAACGTATAGATGGTGTTTCCTTTATAAACTAACGTATATAAGGTGTTTCCTTTATAAACTAACGTATATAAGGTGTTTCCTTTATAAACTAACGTATAGAAAGTGTTTCCTTTATAAACTAACGTATAGAAGGTGTTTCCTTTATAAACTAACGTATAGAAGGTGTTTCCTTTATAAACTAACGTATAGAAGGTGTTTCCTTTATAAACTAACGTGTAAAAGGTGTTTACTTTATAAACTAACGTATAGAAGGTGTTTACTTTATAAACTAACGTATAGAAGGTGTTTCCTTTATAAACTAACGTATAGAAGGTGTTTCCTTTATAAACTAACGTATAGAAGGTGTTTCCTTTATAAACTAACGTATAGAAGGTGTCTCCTTTATAAACTAACGTATAGAAAGTGTTTCCTTTATAAACTAACGTATAGAAGGTGTTTCCTTTATAAACTAACGTATAGAAGGTGTTTCCTTTATAAACTAACGTATAGAAAGTGTTTCCTTTATAAACTAACGTATAGAAGGAGTTTCCTTTATAAACTAACGTGTAGAAGGTGTTTCCTTTATAAACTAACGTATATAGAAGGTGTTTCCTTTATAAACTAACGTGTAGAAGGTGTTTCCTTTATAAAATAACGTATATAAGGTGTTTCCTTTATAAACTAACGTGTAGAAGGTGTTTCCTTTATAAACTAACGTATAGAAGGTGTTTCCTTTATAAACTAACGTATATAAGGTGTTTCCTTTATAAATTAACGTATAGAAGGTGTTTCCTTTTTAAACTAACGTATAGAAAGTGTTCCCTTTATAAACTAACGTATAGAAAGTGTTTCCTTTATAAACTAACGTATAGAAGGTGTTTCCTTTATAAACTAACGTATAGAAGGTGTTTCCTTTATAAACTAACGTATATAAGGTGTTTCCTTTATAAATTAACGTATAGAAGGTGTTTCCTTTATAAACTAACGTATAGAAAGTGTTTCCTTTATAGACTAACGTATAGAAGGTGTTTCCTTTATAAACTAACGTGTAGAAGGTGTTTCCTTTATAAACTAACGTGGCTTTCCGAGTCCGTTTCAGGCTCGTAGTCGCTTCGGCAGCCGAGAAACTGCTCCGAACAGTCGGTAGGCCAGTAGAGTCTAGTCGAGTCCTTTGTCTTTCGACCCCGTCGCGTGTCCGTTCCACCCCTCACGAACCCCGAAGGGTTCGATCATCGAGAACCAGTACGGCTTGGCTAAGGGGTCTGTCGTCGGTTCCCGTCGCAAATCCCAGTACAAGCAGTCAGCGTTCCGAGTTCTTTTCAGTCTTGTAGTAGCTGCCGTTGACCAGAGACCGCTAAGGGCAGTTCTCGTCAAACCCGTCCTGTGGCCAGCCCTTTCGCATGTCCGTCCCACCCCTCGCGAACCCCGAAGGGATCGGTCATTGAGAACCAGTACGGCTTAGGTCAGGGGGCAGTCGTTAGTTGGCCGCCCGTTCGCGTGTCCGCTCCACCCCTCACGAACCCCGGGGTTCGATCATCGAGAACCAGAACGGCTTGGCTACTAAGGGGCCGTCGGTGCCCGTCGCAAATCCCTGACACAAGCAGTCAGCGGTCCGAGTTCTTTTCAGTCTCGTAATGGCTGCTGTTGGCCAGGGACCGCTAAGGGCAGTCCTTGTCCTTTAGGCCTGGCGCATTACCAAATCCACCCCTACAGGCAGCAGGAAGTTGGCCAGGGCCTAATAGTACTCAGGCTAACCTGAATACTGCTTGCATTTTCCATCCCCCCTGGCCCTTATAACTATGAAATTATTCCCGTACCCTGTAAGTTGCCCCAAAGTTCGCCCATAAATCGCCCCCAGTTTATTGAATGTGCCCAAAACCCATGGTCCCGCTCCCAGTAGTAATATCGGAATAATCAATTTTAATAAAATACAAAAATATTCAACTCGCGTTATGTAAAGTTGAAATACCGCGAACACCTTTATAAACTAACGTATAGAAAGTGTTTCCTTTATAAACTAACGTATAGAACGTGTTTCCTTTATAAACTAACGTATATAAGGTGTTCGCGGTATTTCAACTTTCCATAACGCGAGTTGAATATTTTTGTATTTTATTAAAATTGATTATTCCGATATTACTACTGGGTGCGGGACCATGGGTTTTGGGCACATTCAATAAACTGGGGGCGATTTATGGGCGAACTTTGGGGCAACTTACAGGGGATTTATATTATCGTGTATACTTATTGTGAATATTTGGTGTATATTGATTTGGGGAAGCCCAAAATTATTCTTAATCAGGTTTGCAACTATAGGAAGTTACATTAAAGAGTATATCCAACTAATGCAGCTTTTCTCAACCGCAAACTTGCATCTTAGAAATATTCCCTCCCCACAATCAATATCCGGTGACTGGCCGGGGCTCGGTGGTCTGTTAAGTCACGTCTCCAGCATCGGCGTTTTTCCCCTTGGTGTAGGAATAACGGCAACAAAATTAAGAATAATTCACGTGGTTAATTTTGACAGGGTGTCAAAATTAAGAATAATTATCGCGGTCAACTTCAACTGGTGGAAGTTGAGAATCCTTCAATACTCTTCAAAAACTCTCTACGTGCTTGCCAGCACCCACTACGAGGAAACTCTGGTATTTGAGTTGAGACAAAGTCGTGGTTTAATTAAACAACAAACTCGATCTAACCAACTCGTAGTCGGCAGATCACAATTCGGGAGAGTTGTTAACAGGGAATGGAAGTATCGATCACACCCATTGATATAATTCAAGTTGAGCCAGGAATCTGGCACGTCGAAGTTGAGGTACAAGGAACGAACGTTGGACGATTCAGGATTACTGTTCGGGTGGTCCAAGCTGAGTACAATACCTACGAGGAACTGTTTTACGACATCGCGTATCTCGCCATCGACGAGGCCTTACAATGACCACAAATAACATATCCGATACCGACGAGATGGATCACCACACAGACTCGGAAGCCGACGAGGTCCCAAACGTCAAGAACATGACCCGTCGGTTAGGGGCTCTTAAAGGCGGAGTAACCCGAGCGTATCAACGGATGGAGAAACAACTCAAGGGAGTCAAAACCCCCCTCAATGAGGTACAAACTCAGCTTCAAAGTATCCGAAATATCCTACAGCGGTACGAAAGAATGATACAGGCGTACCAAGAGCTCGTTCCTCCCACCGATCAGGAAAACTACCCCAAGCTGAAAGAACACGTTGTACATCTAGACGGATTCCGCAAACAACACCGGAGGACCCTCAGCCTGGTGAGAGGCTATGAGGAGCAGTATTACAAGAGGGCTGAAAGAACAGACGCGGAATCAGTACGATCCTCCAGCATCAGGACAGGAGTACATCACAAGAGAATGGGGTCCACCAGAAATCAGCACTCCAGCGCTAGGAGCGAGATATCCGGCTCAGCGCGCAGTTCTCAAGGGGCGCCGCCACTCCGAGACCAACTGAGAGAACGGAAGGCATTAGCCCTCAAAGCTCGGATGGAAGATGAGTATATTCAACTGCAAGCCGAGCAAGACGTACTAGCCGCCGAAACACAGAGGCGAGAGGCCGAACAAGCGGCCGAACGACAGGCCGAACAACGCGAACAGGAGGCCGAACAACATAGACGAGAGGCCGAACGACAGGCCGAACAACGCAAACAGGAGGCCGAACAACGCGAACAGGAGGCCGAACGGCAGGCCGAACAACGCAAACAGGAGGCCGAACGGCAGGCCGAACAACATAGACGAGAGGCCGAACGGCAGGCCGAACAACGCAAACAGGAGGCCGAACGGCAGGCCGAACAACATAGAAGAGAGGACGAACGACAGGCCGAACAACGCAAACAGGAGGCCGAACAACGCGGACGAGAGGCCGAACGAGAGATCGAACAACGTAAATGGGAAGCGGAAATGCGTAAACAACACGCCGAGGCCCAAGCAATTCTCATCCACAAAAAGAATGCGGATATTGCAAAACTCGCATAATACGAAGCCGCACTTATCGAACGAGATATTCAAATCTACGAGGACTGGGAAAGGGATATAGATCAGGAATATGAACCAATTCCGGTACCGGAGTTAGAAAAGTCATTTACACCAACAGCGGCGAAACCTCCGAAACCCGAGATCCCGCCTACCAAACAGTCTACGCTATCGGCACAAGCCCCGGTGTTCCATCCCCCACCAGCTACGCTAAAGAATGAGGAACCTTATTTCCCATCCAACACCACGACAGCGAGTGTACCCAAGTACGAGCCTGAAAAGGACTCGGAACGGGACGCCACTCCCCGATCAAATAACCCGTTTACATCGACACCACAAACTCGTAGCCGCGTCATTATTAAAACTCCACCTATTATTGATCCATCAAGTATGGGAGTGAGTGCCAATAACTATAACCCTCCGAGTCACTCCAGTTCAGATGACGTCAGCATCATCCGGGCGTTGGAGAACCGCCTTGCCATGCCTAAGATGGAGATTCGCACCTTCGAAGGAGATCCCGTCGATTACCTCAGATTCAAGAAACGGTTCTTCGCGCAGATTGGATCAACGGACATAGCCGACGCACAGAAATTGGTATACTTATCGCAATACCTGGGTGACAAACCACGCAGAATTGTTGCATGTTTTGAAGGAGGTTCTCATGAGGCATACTATGATGCATGGAAAACTCTGGATAAAAGATACGGAAATACCGGAACTATAATTAATAAAACTCTAGAGAGACTGATACAGGACGCGGGATCACTAGGAGACCCACAGAACATACAGGAATTCTCCGACTCTATGAAGGATGCCTACTATACTCTGAAACCCTTGAATAAGGAGGACCAGGTGAACAACATTCTAAACCTCCGACAGATTGCCCGGAAGTTCCCCGGATGGCTACAAAGCAAGTGGGCTTATAAATGTGTAGACCTCCGGCGCAGACATCCAGATCGAGATCCTAGCTTCCTTGAGATGTCGGCATTCCTGGACGATATCTCCGAAGCCATGAATGACTCGATGTTTTCCAAACAAAGTCTCGCAAAGTTGGACGGAATAGAGAGCAACTCCAGGAGTAAGATAACCCCTCCGAAACCAAGATTCCGACCCCCACCGGTGAGTACGATGGCCATCACCATGGCTGAGGATTCCGACGACGAAGACTACGAGGAACCGACATCCGCCGAGGAATGGGCATGTTATCTCGCGAATTGGGCACCCGAAAGGGAAGGCATCACAAATTCCCTGCTCTGTCTCTTCTGTGGGGAGAAACATAAAGTGGAATTCTGCAGAAAGTTTCAGTTCGCCGACCTCGTCCCACGCTTCGAGGCGATAATGAAACACCGAGGATGCTTCCGGTGTCTTGGAACAGGTCACTACGTTCGGGATTGCGACCAAAGGTCGTGCTGTGCTGTCTGTAACGACCAACGCCATCACACGCTCCTCCACATCCCCGCGAACTTCGATTTTACTACCCTCCCCTTTCGGATCGAAGCCAAGCGAAGAGGAGAAACAAACCACGTCTTCAAAGGAACCCGGACAACCCAACGGAGAGAAACCAACCCGTTTAAAATCTCAACCAATACACCACAAGTAACAAATATTTCGGCCACGATTAACCTTATAAATCGCCGCTACATGGTTTTCGCAAAGGTAATCCCAGTAAGGATCCAAGGAGTCGGCAAATCTTTGACGACACTCGCGTTCCTCGATAACGGGTCCGACGGAACCATCATCGACCGGGATTTTCTCGAACAACTCGGACTAGAATATGAACCTTGTAAACGGCCCATACAAACCATCACCGATAACAGAGAGGTAGAGTCCGGGGAGGTGCAACTCCAGATGGAAGGAGTGATGAAGGGCTACGAAACGGCTAAGTTAACCATAAAGAACGCCTTGGTACACACAGACCTCCGGGTGCGGTTCCGACAATCAGCCGAGTATGCCCCCCTCATACAATTGGACCGGGACGATGTAGACCTGAGGTGCCCGCAGTTGGACGTAAACCGTATCACCCTACTGATCGGACTCGATACACCGGAACTACACATCCCAACCGGAGATATCGCCCGATCCATAAACCAGGATGACGGATTTTATGCTGAACGAACAATAATGGGATGGACACTCTGCGGCATTAAGGAGGAAACTACGGACACCTATACCTACCTTCCCAAATGTCAGATTAAAGAGAATGTAATCTCCGTGGGTTATTGCTCAGCTTCGGATCTCGATGAGGATTTGTTTCTGGAATCCGAGAAAACTCAACGAGAGATGACGAAATATTTTAATTTGGAGACCCAGGAGTTCGCGGAAAAGGACGAAAACCCATCCGAAGAGGACCAATATTGCATGGACGTTCTCGACCAGGCCACGTTTAAAGACGGACATTGGTGTTCACCTATGTTATGGAAGGATCCAAACAAACCAATGGCAAACAACGCCAGCATGGCACTTAAACGACTTAAAGGGATTCTACGCCGGCTGAATGACCAACCTGAAATAAAGGAGAAATATAATACCGTAATCCAAGGATATCTCGATGATGGATTAGCAGAAATGGTACCACGGAATGAACTGCAAGGTGGTAAAAGAACATATTATCTCCCAACCCACTATGTAGTAGAAGCCCGCAAAGGGGGGAAAATCCGAGTGGTAAATGATGCTGCCGCTATGTACCAGGGCGAATCCCTAAACAGTCAACTTTACACGGGACCCAACATATATAGCACACTCATCGGCGTATTGATCAGGTTCAGGGAAAACCGGGTAGCATTTACCTGTGACATCAAGGCCATGTTTCATCAAGTTCGTACGTTACCAAAAGATTCGGACTGTCTACGTATCCTATGGACGGATAAAACGCTTACTCAACAGGAGATTAGCCAACTCACGATACGGGACGTAGACGTAATGCGTATGGTCGTCAGGATCTTCGGCGCTAAGGACTCGCCGGTAGCATGCAGTGACATGCTAAAGAGGACGGCAACTATGTGCGAAAACGAGTTCCCTCCAACCGTCATAGAAACCATTCGACGATGTTTCTACGTGGACGACGGATGCGCCGGCGCGGATAACGTGGATGAGGCATATCGGCTAGCAATGGGGATGGTGGAATGTCTAAAGAAAGGAGGGTTTCCGCTCGTAAAGTTCAGATCCCATGACAAAACACTTATGGAAAAGTTTCCGGAGGACATCCGGCTGGAAGATAACAAAATGTATTCGGAGGATGTAGAACATCGTGTACTTGGGATTGAATGGGACATAGAATCAGACGAATTCATCTTCAAGTATAAACCCCTAACCAAGCCTATGACAAAAAGGGGATGTCTGTCGATAAAAAGTGCAATCTTCGACCCACTGAATTTCATATCTCCAGTAACCTTGGCCGGAATGAACCTGATTAAGGAAATGTGGATAGAAGGACTGGGATGGGACGAAGAGCTCCCCCCATACCTTAGCGTCAAATGGAGAAAATGGACGGAGCAGCTCGAACACCTACATCTTATGCGAATACCTAGACCGTTCTTCCTCGATAAACTGCCCACCGATATCTTCCAGCTCCACACCTTTTCGGATGCTTCAAATACCGGAATCGGCGTAGTAACCTTCTTACGGAGACTAAGTAGCGATGGAAACGGCGATACAAGTTTCTTATTCTCCAAAGCAAAGACGGTATCCGGGGAATTCGTAGCAACGATTCCGAGACTCGAGCTACAAGCTGCAGTTTGGGCAGTAAGACAGAATCGCATGGCTATGCGGAACCTACGGATCCCCATAGAATCTCAACACTTCTGGGTAGATTCGAGTATAGTTCTTTATTATCTCCACTCTCCATCACGGCGTCACACCACCTTTATAAACTAACGTATAGAAGGTGTTTCCTTTATAAACTAACGTATAGAAGGTGTTTCCTTTATAAACTGACGTATAGAAAGTGTTTCCTTTATAAACTAACGTATAGAAGGTGTTTCCTTTATAAACTAACGTATAGAAGGTGTTTCCTTTATAAACTAACGTATAGAAGGTGTTTCCTTTATAAACTAACGTATAGAAGGTGTTTCCTTTATAAACTAACGTATAGAAGGTGTTTCCTTTATAAACTAACGTATAGAAGGTGTTTCCTTTATAAACTAACGTATAGAAAGTGTTTCCTTTATAAACTAACGTATAGAAGGTGTTTCCTTTATAAACTAACGTATAGAAGGTGTTTCCTTTATAAACTAACGTATAGAAGGTGTTTCCTTTATAAACTAACGTATAGAAGGTGTTTCCTTTATAAACTAACGTATAGAAGGTGTTTCCTTTATAAACTAACGTATATAAGGTGTTTCCTTTATAAACTAACGTATATAAGGTGTTTCCTTTATAAACTAACGTATATAAGGTGTTTCCTTTGTAAACTAACGTGTAGAAGGTGTTTACTTTATAAACTAACGTATAGAAGGTGTTTCCTTTATAAACTAACGTATATAAGGTGTCTCCTTTATAAACTAACGTATAAAAGGTGTTTCCTTTATAAACTAACGTATAGAAGGTGTTTCCTTTATAAACTAACGTATATAAGGTGTTTCCTTTATAAACTAACGTATATAAGGTGTTTCCTTTATAAACTAACGTATATAAGGTGTTTCCTTTATAAACTAACGTGTAGAAGGTGTTTACTTTATAAACTAACGTATAGAAGGTGTTTCCTTTATAAACTAACGTATATAAGGTGTCTCCTTTATAAACTAACGTATAAAAGGTGTTTCCTTTATAAACTAACGTATATAAGGTGTTTCCTTTATAAACTAACGTATAAAAGGTGTTTCCTTTATAAACTAACGTATAGAAGGTGTTTCCTTTATAAACTAACGTATATAAGGTGTTTCCTTTATAAACTAACGTATATAAGGTGTTTCCTTTATAAACTAACGTATATAAGGTGTTTCCTTTATAAACTAACGTGTAGAAGGTGTTTACTTTATAAACTAACGTATAAAAGGTGTTTCCTTTATAAACTAACGTATATAAGGTGTTTCCTTTATAAACTAACGTATATAAGGTGTTTCCTTTATAAACTAACGTATAGAAAGTGTTTCCTTTATAAACTAACGTATAGAAGGTGTTTCCTTTATAAACTAACGTATAGAAGGTGTTTCCTTTATAAACTAACGTATAGAAGGTGTTTCCTTTATAAACTAACGTGTAAAAGGTGTTTACTTTATAAACTAACGTATAGAAGGTGTTTACTTTATAAACTAACGTATAGAAGGTGTTTCCTTTATAAACTAACGTATAGAAGGTGTTTCCTTTATAAACTAACGTATAGAAGGTGTTTCCTTTATAAACTAACGTATAGAAGGTGTCTCCTTTATAAACTAACGTATAGAAAGTGTTTCCTTTATAAACTAACGTATAGAAGGTGTTTCCTTTATAAACTAACGTATAGAAGGTGTTTCCTTTATAAACTAACGTATAGAAGGTGTTTCCTTTATAAACTAACGTATAGAAGGTGTTTCCTTTATAAACTAACGTGTAAAAGGTGTTTACTTTATAAACTAACGTATAGAAGGTGTTTACTTTATAAACTAACGTATAGAAGGTGTTTCCTTTATAAACTAACGTATAGAAGGTGTTTCCTTTATAAACTAACGTATAGAAGGTGTTTCCTTTATAAACTAACGTATAGAAGGTGTCTCCTTTATAAACTAACGTATAGAAAGTGTTTCCTTTATAAACTAACGTATAGAAGGTGTTTCCTTTATAAACTAACGTATAGAAGGTGTTTCCTTTATAAACTAACGTATAGAAAGTGTTTCCTTTATAAACTAACGTATAGAAGGAGTTTCCTTTATAAACTAACGTGTAGAAGGTGTTTCCTTTATAAACTAACGTATATAGAAGGTGTTTCCTTTATAAACTAACGTATATAAGGTGTTTCCTTTATAAACTAACGTATAGAAAGTGTTTCCTTTATAAACTACCGTATAGAAGGTGTTTCCTTTATAAAATAACGTATATAAGGTGTTTCCTTTATAAACTAACGTGTAGAAGGTGTTTCCTTTATAAACTAACGTATAGAAGGTGTTTCCTTTATAAACTAACGTATATAAGGTGTTTCCTTTATAAATTAACGTATAGAAGGTGTTTCCTTTATAAACTAACGTATAGAAAGTGTTTCCTTTATAAACTAACGTATAGAAAGTGTTTCCTTTATAAACTAACGTATAGAAGGTGTTTCCTTTATAAACTAACGTATAGAAGGTGTTTCCTTTATAAACTAACGTATATAAGGTGTTTCCTTTATAAACTAACGTATAGAAGGTGTTTCCTTTATAAACTAACGTATAGAAAGTGTTTCCTTTATAGACTAACGTATAGAAGGTGTTTCCTTTATAAACTAACGTGTAGAAGGTGTTTCCTTTATAAACTAACGTGTAGAAGGTGTTTCCTTTATAAACTAACGTATAGAAGGTGTTTCCTTTATAAACTAACGTATATAAGGTGTTTCCTTTATAAACTAACGTATAGAAGGTGTTTCCATTATAAACTAACGTATAGAAGGTGTTTCCTTTATAAACTAACGTATATAAGGTGTTTCCTTTATAAACTAACGTATATAAGGTGTTTCCATTATAAACTAACGTATATAAGGTGTTTCCTTTATAAACTAACGTATATAAGGTGTTTCCTTTATAAACTAACGTATAGAAGGTGTTTCCTTTATAAACTAACGTATAGAAAGTGTTTCCTTTATAGACTAACGTATAGAAGGTGTTTCCTTTATAAACTAACGTGTAGAAGGTGTTTCCTTTATAAACTAACGTGTAGAAGGTGTTTCCTTTATAAACTAACGTATAGAAGGTGTTTCCTTTATAAACTAACGTATATAAGGTGTTTCCTTTATAAACTAACGTATAGAAGGTGTTTCCATTATAAACTAACGTATAGAAGGTGTTTCCCTTATAAACTAACGTATATAAGGTGTTTCCTTTATAAACTAACGTATATAAGGTGTTTCCTTTATAAACTAACGTATATAAGGTGTTTCCTTTATAAACTAACGTATATAAGGTGTTTCCTTTATAAACTAACGTATAGAAGGTGTTTCCTTTATAAACTAACGTATAGAAGGTGTTTCCTTTATAAACTAACGTATAGAAGGTGTTTCCTTTATAAACTAACGTATAGAAGGTGTTTCCTTTATAAACTAACGTATAGAAGGTGTTTCCTTTATAAACTAACGTATAGAAGGTGTTTCCTTTATAAACTAACGTATAGAAAGTGTTTCCTTTATAAACTAACGTATAGAAGGTGTTTCCTTTATAAACTAACGTATAGAAGGTGTTTCCTTTATAAACTAACGTATAGAAGGTGTTTCCTTTATAAACTAACGTATAGAAGGTGTTTCCTTTATAAACTAACGTATAGAAGGTGTTTCCTTTATAAACTAACGTATATAAGGTGTTTCCTTTATAAACTAACGTATATAAGGTGTTTCCTTTATAAACTAACGTATATAAGGTGTTTCCTTTATAAACTAACGTGTAGAAGGTGTTTACTTTATAAACTAACGTATAGAAGGTGTTTCCTTTATAAACTAACGTATATAAGGTGTCTCCTTTATAAACTAACGTATAAAAGGTGTTTCCTTTATAAACTAACGTATAGAAGGTGTTTCCTTTATAAACTAACGTATATAAGGTGTTTCCTTTATAAACTAACGTATATAAGGTGTTTCCTTTATAAACTAACGTATATAAGGTGTTTCCTTTATAAACTAACGTGTAGAAGGTGTTTACTTTATAAACTAACGTATAGAAGGTGTTTCCTTTATAAACTAACGTATATAAGGTGTCTCCTTTATAAACTAACGTATAAAAGGTGTTTCCTTTATAAACTAACGTATATAAGGTGTTTCCTTTATAAACTAACGTATAAAAGGTGTTTCCTTTATAAACTAACGTATAGAAGGTGTTTCCTTTATAAACTAACGTATATAAGGTGTTTCCTTTATAAACTAACGTATATAAGGTGTTTCCTTTATAAACTAACGTATATAAGGTGTTTCCTTTATAAACTAACGTGTAGAAGGTGTTTACTTTATAAACTAACGTATAGAAGGTGTTTCCTTTATAAACTAACGTATATAAGGTGTTTCCTTTATAAACTAACGTATATAAGGTGTTTCCTTTATAAACTAACGTATAGAAAGTGTTTCCTTTATAAACTAACGTATAGAAGGTGTTTCCTTTATAAACTAACGTATAGAAGGTGTTTCCTTTATAAACTAACGTATAGAAGGTGTTTCCTTTATAAACTAACGTGTAAAAGGTGTTTACTTTATAAACTAACGTATAGAAGGTGTTTACTTTATAAACTAACGTATAGAAGGTGTTTCCTTTATAAACTAACGTATAGAAGGTGTTTCCTTTATAAACTAACGTATAGAAGGTGTTTCCTTTATAAACTAACGTATAGAAGGTGTCTCCTTTATAAACTAACGTATAGAAAGTGTTTCCTTTATAAACTAACGTATAGAAGGTGTTTCCTTTATAAACTAACGTATAGAAGGTGTTTCCTTTATAAACTAACGTATAGAAAGTGTTTCCTTTATAAACTAACGTATAGAAGGAGTTTCCTTTATAAACTAACGTGTAGAAGGTGTTTCCTTTATAAACTAACGTATATAGAAGGTGTTTCCTTTATAAACTAACGTGTAGAAGGTGTTTCCTTTATAAAATAACGTATATAAGGTGTTTCCTTTATAAACTAACGTGTAGAAGGTGTTTCCTTTATAAACTAACGTATAGAAGGTGTTTCCTTTATAAACTAACGTATATAAGGTGTTTCCTTTATAAATTAACGTATAGAAGGTGTTTCCTTTATAAACTAACGTATAGAAAGTGTTTCCTTTATAAACTAACGTATAGAAAGTGTTTCCTTTATAAACTAACGTATAGAAGGTGTTTCCTTTATAAACTAACGTATAGAAGGTGTTTCCTTTATAAACTAACGTATATAAGGTGTTTCCTTTATAAACTAACGTATAGAAGGTGTTTCCTTTATAAACTAACGTATAGAAAGTGTTTCCTTTATAGACTAACGTATAGAAGGTGTTTCCTTTATAAACTAACGTGTAGAAGGTGTTTCCTTTATAAACTAACGTGTAGAAGGTGTTTCCTTTATAAACTAACGTATAGAAGGTGTTTCCTTTATAAACTAACGTATATAAGGTGTTTCCTTTATAAACTAACGTATAGAAGGTGTTTCCATTATAAACTAACGTATAGAAGGTGTTTCCTTTATAAACTAACGTATATAAGGTGTTTCCTTTATAAACTAACGTATATAAGGTGTTTCCATTATAAACTAACGTATATAAGGTGTTTCCTTTATAAACTAACGTATATAAGGTGTTTCCTTTATAAACTAACGTATAGAAGGTGTTTCCTTTATAAACTAACGTATAGAAAG
Organism: Nemertoderma westbladi; assembly: GCA_032718475.1. Lineage (NCBI taxonomy): Eukaryota > Metazoa > Xenacoelomorpha > Nemertodermatida > Nemertodermatidae > Nemertoderma > Nemertoderma westbladi. The sequence goes on from JAUCBJ010007863.1 coordinate 18,123, forward strand.
TGTTTCCTTTATAGACTAACGTATAGAAGGTGTTTCCTTTATAAACTAACGTGTAGAAGGTGTTTCCTTTATAAACTAACGTGTAGAAGGTGTTTCCTTTATAAACTAACGTATAGAAGGTGTTTCCTTTATAAACTAACGTATATAAGGTGTTTCCTTTATAAACTAACGTATAGAAGGTGTTTCCATTATAAACTAACGTATAGAAGGTGTTTCCCTTATAAACTAACGTATATAAGGTGTTTCCTTTATAAACTAACGTATATAAGGTGTTTCCTTTATAAACTAACGTATATAAGGTGTTTCCTTTATAAACTAACGTATATAAGGTGTTTCCTTTATAAACTAACGTATAGAAGGTGTTTCCTTTATAAACTAACGTATAGAAGGTGTTTCCTTTATAAACTAACGTATAGAAGGTGTTTCCTTTATAAACTAACGTATAGAAGGTGTTTCCTTTATAAACTAACGTGTAGAAGGTGTTTACTTTATAAACTAACGTATAGAAGGTGTTTCCTTTATAAACTAACGTATAGAAGGTGTTTCCTTTATAAACTAACGTATAGAAAGGTGTTTCCTTTATAAACTAACGTATAGAAGGTGTTTCCTTTATAAACTAACGTATAGAAGGTGTTTCCTTTATAAACTAACGTATAGAAGGTGTTTCCTTTATAAACTAACGTATAGAAGGTGTTTCCTTTATAAACTAACGTATAGAAGGTGTTTCCTTTATAAACTAACGTATAGAAGGTGTTTCCTTTATAAACTAACGTATATAAGGTGTTTCCTTTATAAACTAACGTATAGAAGGTGTTTCCTTTATAAACTAACGTATATAAGGTGTTTCCTTTATAAACTAACGTATATAAGGTGTTTCCTTTATAAACTAACGTATAGAAAGTGTTTCCTTTATAAACTAACGTATAGAAGGTGTTTCCTTTATAAACTAACGTATAGAAGGTGTTTCCTTTATAAACTAACGTATAGAAGGTGTTTCCTTTATAAACTAACGTGTAAAAGGTGTTTACTTTATAAACTAACGTATAGAAGGTGTTTACTTTATAAACTAACGTATAGAAGGTGTTTCCTTTATAAACTAACGTATAGAAGGTGTTTCCTTTATAAACTAACGTATAGAAGGTGTTTCCTTTATAAACTAACGTATAGAAGGTGTCTCCTTTATAAACTAACGTATAGAAAGTGTTTCCTTTATAAACTAACGTATAGAAGGTGTTTCCTTTATAAACTAACGTATAGAAGGTGTTTCCTTTATAAACTAACGTATAGAAAGTGTTTCCTTTATAAACTAACGTATAGAAGGAGTTTCCTTTATAAACTAACGTGTAGAAGGTGTTTCCTTTATAAACTAACGTATATAGAAGGTGTTTCCTTTATAAACTAACGTGTAGAAGGTGTTTCCTTTATAAAATAACGTATATAAGGTGTTTCCTTTATAAACTAACGTGTAGAAGGTGTTTCCTTTATAAACTAACGTATAGAAGGTGTTTCCTTTATAAACTAACGTATATAAGGTGTTTCCTTTATAAATTAACGTATAGAAGGTGTTTCCTTTATAAACTAACGTATAGAAAGTGTTTCCTTTATAAACTAACGTATAGAAAGTGTTTCCTTTATAAACTAACGTATAGAAGGTGTTTCCTTTATAAACTAACGTATAGAAGGTGTTTCCTTTATAAACTAACGTATATAAGGTGTTTCCTTTATAAACTAACGTATAGAAGGTGTTTCCTTTATAAACTAACGTATAGAAAGTGTTTCCTTTATAGACTAACTTATAGAAGGTGTTTCCTTTATAAACTAACGTGTAGAAGGTGTTTCCTTTATAAACTAACGTGTAGAAGGTGTTTCCTTTATAAACTAACGTATAGAAGGTGTTTCCTTTATAAACTAACGTATATAAGGTGTTTCCTTTATAAACTAACGTATAGAAGGTGTTTCCATTATAAACTAACGTATAGAAGGTGTTTCCTTTATAAACTAACGTATATAAGGTGTTTCCTTTATAAACTAACGTATATAAGGTGTTTCCATTATAAACTAACGTATATAAGGTGTTTCCTTTATAAACTAACGTATATAAGGTGTTTCCTTTATAAACTAACGTATAGAAGGTGTTTCCTTTATAAACTAACGTATAGAAAGTGTTTCCTTTATAGACTAACGTATAGAAGGTGTTTCCTTTATAAACTAACGTGTAGAAGGTGTTTCCTTTATAAACTAACGTGTAGAAGGTGTTTCCTTTATAAACTAACGTATAGAAGGTGTTTCCTTTATAAACTAACGTATATAAGGTGTTTCCTTTATAAACTAACGTATAGAAGGTGTTTCCATTATAAACTAACGTATAGAAGGTGTTTCCCTTATAAACTAACGTATATAAGGTGTTTCCTTTATAAACTAACGTATATAAGGTGTTTCCTTTATAAACTAACGTATATAAGGTGTTTCCTTTATAAACTAACGTATATAAGGTGTTTCCTTTATAAACTAACGTATAGAAGGTGTTTCCTTTATAAACTAACGTATAGAAGGTGTTTCCTTTATAAACTAACGTATAGAAGGTGTTTCCTTTATAAACTAACGTATAGAAGGTGTTTCCTTTATAAACTAACGTGTAGAAGGTGTTTACTTTATAAACTAACGTATAGAAGGTGTTTCCTTTATAAACTAACGTATAGAAAGTGTTTCCTTTATAAACTAACGTATAGAAAGTGTTTCCTTTATAAACTAACGTATAGAAGGTGTTTCCTTTATAAACTAAAGTATAGAAGGTGTTTCCTTTATAAACTAACGTATAGAAGGTGTTTCCTTTATACACTAACGTATAGAAGGTGTTTCCTTTATAAACTAACGTGTAGAAGGTGTTTCCTTTATAAACTAACGTATAGAAGGTGTTTCCTTTATAAACTAACGTATATAAGGTGTTTCCTTTATAAATTAACGTATAGAAGGTGTTTCCTTTATAAACTAACGTATAGAAAGTGTTTCCTTTATAAACTAACGTATAGAAAGTGTTTCCTTTATAAACTGACGTATAGAAGGTGTTTCCTTTATAAACTAACGTATAGAAGGTGTTTCCTTTATAAACTAACGTATATAAGGTGTTTCCTTTATAAACTAACGTATATAAGGTGTTCCATTTATAAACTAACGTATAGAAAGTGTTTCCTTTATAGACTAACGTATAGAAGGTGTTTCCTTTATAAACTAACGTGTAGAAGGTGTTTCCTTTATAAACTAACGTGTAGAAGGTGTTTCCTTTATAAACTAACGTATAGAAGGTGTTTCCTTTATAAACTAACGTATATAAGGTGTTTCCTTTATAAACTAACGTATAGAAGGTGTTTCCATTATAAACTAACGTATAGAAGGTGTTTCCTTTATAAACTAACGTATATAAGGTGTTTCCTTTATAAACTAACGTATATAAGGTGTTTCCATTATAAACTAACGTATATAAGGTGTTTCCTTTATAAACTAACGTATATAAGGTGTTTCCTTTATAAACTAACGTATAGAAGGTGTTTCCTTTATAAACTAACGTATAGAAAGTGTTTCCTTTATAGACTAACGTATAGAAGGTGTTTCCTTTATAAACTAACGTGTAGAAGGTGTTTCCTTTATAAACTAACGTGTAGAAGGTGTTTCCTTTATAAACTAACGTATAGAAAGTGTTTCCTTTATAAACTAACGTATAGAAGGTGTTTCCTTTATAAACTAACGTATAGAAAGTGTTTCCTTTATAAACTAACGTATAGAAGGTGTTTCCTTTATAAACTAACGTATATAAGGTGTTTCCTTTATAAACTAACGTATATAAGGTGTTTCCTTTATAAACTAACGTATAGAAGGTGTTTCCTTTATAAACTAACGTATAGAAAGTGTTTCCTTTATAAACTAACGTATAGAAGGTGTTTCCTTTATAAACTAACGTATAGAAGGTGTTTCCTTTATAAACTAAAGTATAGAAGGTGTTTCCTTTATAAACTAACGTATAGAAGGTGTTTCCTTTATAAACTAACGTATATAAGGTGTTTCCTTTATAAACTAACGTATATAAGGTGTTTCCTTTATAAACTAACGTATATAAGGTGTTTCCTTTATAAACTAACGTATAAAAGGTGTTTCCTTTATAAACTAACGTATAGAAGGTGTTTCCTTTATAAACTAACGTATATAAGGTGTTTCCTTTATAAACTAACGTATATAAGGTGTTTCCTTTATAAACTAACGTATATAAGGTGTTTACTTTATAAACTAACGTGTAGAAGGTGTTTACTTTATAAACTAACGTATAGAAGGTGTTTCCTTTATAAACTAACGTATATAAGGTGTCTCCTTTATAAACTAACGTATAAAAGGTGTTTCCTTTATAAACTAACGTATATAAGGTGTTTCCTTTATAAACTAACGTATAAAAGGTGTTTCCTTTATAAACTAACGTATAGAAGGTGTTTCCTTTATAAACTAACGTATATAAGGTGTTTCCTGTATAAACTAACGTATATAAGGTGTTTCCTTTATAAACTAACGTATATAAGGTGTTTCCTTTATAAACTAACGTGTAGAAGGTGTTTACTTTATAAACTAACGTATAGAAGGTGTTTCCTTTATAAACTAACGTATATAAGGTGTTTCCTTTATAAACTAACGTATATAAGGTGTTTCCTTTATAAACTAACGTATAGAAAGTGTTTCCTTTATAAACTAACATATAGAAGGTGTTTCCTTTATAAACTAACGTATAGAAGGTGTTTCCTTTATAAACTAACGTATATAAGGTGTTTCCTTTATAAACTAACGTATATAAGGTGTTTCCTTTATAAACTAACGTATAAAAGGTGTTTCCTTTATAAACTAACGTATAGAAGGTGTTTCCTTTATAAACTAACGTATATAAGGTGTTTCCTTTATAAACTAACGTATATAAGGTGTTTCCTTTATAAACTAACGTATATAAGGTGTTTCCTTTATAAACTAACGTGTAGAAGGTGTTTACTTTATAAACTAACGTATAGAAGGTGTTTCCTTTATAAACTAACGTATATAAGGTGTCTCCTTTATAAACTAACGTATAAAAGGTGTTTCCTTTATAAACTAACGTATATAAGGTGTTTCCTTTATAAACTAACGTATAAAAGGTGTTTCCTTTATAAACTAACGTATAGAAGGTGTTTCCTTTATAAACTAACGTATATAAGGTGTTTCCTGTATAAACTAACGTATATAAGGTGTTTCCTTTATAAACTAACGTATATAAGGTGTTTCCTTTATAAACTAACGTGTAGAAGGTGTTTACTTTATAAACTAACGTATAGAAGGTGTTTCCTTTATAAACTAACGTATATAAGGTGTTTCCTTTATAAACTAACGTATATAAGGTGTTTCCTTTATAAACTAACGTATAGAAAGTGTTTCCTTTATAAACTAACATATAGAAGGTGTTTCCTTTATAAACTAACGTATAGAAGGTGTTTCCTTTATAAACTAACGTATAGAAGGTGTTTCCTTTATAAACTAACGTGTAAAAGGTGTTTACTTTATAAACTAACGTATAGAAGGTGTTTACTTTATAAACTAACGTATAGAAGGTGTTTCCTTTATAAACTAACGTATAGAAGGTGTTTCCTTTATAAACTAACGTATAGAAGGTGTTTCCTTTATAAACTAACGTATAGAAGGTGTCTCCTTTATAAACTAACGTATAGAAAGTGTTTCCTTTATAAACTAACGTATAGAAGGTGTTTCCTTTATAAAATAACGTATAGAAGGTGTTTCCTTTATAAACTAACGTATAGAAAGTGTTTCCTTTATAAACTAACGTATAGAAGGAGTTTCCTTTATAAACTAACGTGTAGAAGGTGTTTCCTTTATAAACTAACGTATATAGAAGGTGTTTCCTTTATAAACTAACGTGTAGAAGGTGTTTCCTTTATAAAATAACGTATATAAGGTGTTTCCTTTATAAACTAACGTGTAGAAGGTGTTTCCTTTATAAACTAACGTATAGAAGGTGTTTCCTTTATAAACTAACGTATAGAAGGTGTTTCCTTTATAAACTAACGTATAGAAGGTGTTTCCTTTATAAACTAACGTGTAAAAGGTGTTTACTTTATAAACTAACGTATAGAAGGTGTTTACTTTATAAACTAACGTATAGAAGGTGTTTCCTTTATAAACTAACGTATAGAAAGTGTTTCCTTTATAAACTAACGTATAGAAGGTGTTTCCTTTATAAACTAACGTATAGAAGGTGTTTCCTTTATAAACTAAAGTATAGAAGGTGTTTCCTTTATAAACTAACGTATAGAAGGTGTTTCCTTTATAAACTAACGTATATAAGGTGTTTCCTTTATAAACTAACGTATATAAGGTGTTTCCTTTATAAACTAACGTATAAAAGGTGTTTCCTTTATAAACTAACGTATAGAAGGTGTTTCCTTTATAAACTAACGTATATAAGGTGTTTCCTTTATAAACTAACGTATATAAGGTGTTTCCTTTATAAACTAACGTATATAAGGTGTTTCCTTTATAAACTAACGTGTAGAAGGTGTTTACTTTATAAACTAACGTATAGAAGGTGTTTCCTTTATAAACTAACGTATATAAGGTGTCTCCTTTATAAACTAACGTATAAAAGGTGTTTCCTTTATAAACTAACGTATATAAGGTGTTTCCTTTATAAACTAACGTATAAAAGGTGTTTCCTTTATAAACTAACGTATAGAAGGTGTTTCCTTTATAAACTAACGTATATAAGGTGTTTCCTTTATAAACTAACGTATATAAGGTGTTTCCTTTATAAACTAACGTATATAAGGTGTTTCCTTTATAAACTAACGTGTAGAAGGTGTTTACTTTATAAACTAACGTATAGAAGGTGTTTCCTTTATAAACTAACGTATATAAGGTGTTTCCTTTATAAACTAACGTATATAAGGTGTTTCCTTTATAAACTAACGTATAGAAAGTGTTTCCTTTATAAACTAACGTATAGAAGGTGTTTCCTTTATAAACTAACGTATAGAAGGTGTTTCCTTTATAAACTAACGTATAGAAGGTGTTTCCTTTATAAACTAACGTGTAAAAGGTGTTTACTTTATAAACTAACGTATAGAAGGTGTTTACTTTATAAACTAACGTATAGAAGGTGTTTCCTTTATAAACTAACGTATAGAAGGTGTTTCCTTTATAAACTAACGTATAGAAGGTGTTTCCTTTATAAACTAACGTATAGAAGGTGTCTCCTTTATAAACTAACGTATAGAAAGTGTTTCCTTTATAAACTAACGTATAGAAGGTGTTTCCTTTATAAACTAACGTATAGAAGGTGTTTCCTTTATAAACTAACGTATAGAAAGTGTTTCCTTTATAAACTAACGTATAGAAGGAGTTTCCTTTATAAACTAACGTGTAGAAGGTGTTTCCTTTATAAACTAACGTATATAGAAGGTGTTTCCTTTATAAACTAACGTGTAGAAGGTGTTTCCTTTATAAAATAACGTATATAAGGTGTTTCCTTTATAAACTAACGTGTAGAAGGTGTTTCCTTTATAAACTAACGTATAGAAGGTGTTTCCTTTATAAACTAACGTATAGAAGGTGTTTCCTTTATAAACTAACGTATAGAAGGTGTTTCCTTTATAAACTAACGTGTAAAAGGTGTTTACTTTATAAACTAACGTATAGAAGGTGTTTACTTTATAAACTAACGTATAGAAGGTGTTTCCTTTATAAACTAACGTATAGAAATTCTTTCCTTTATAAACTAACGTATAGAAGGTGTTTCCTTTATAAACTAACGTATAGAAGGTGTTTCCTTTATAAACTAAAGTATAGAAGGTGTTTCCTTTATAAACTAACGTATAGAAGGTGTTTCCTTTATAAACTAACGTATATAAGGTGTTTCCTTTATAAACTAACGTATATAAGGTGTTTCCTTTATAAACTAACGTATATAAGGTGTTTCCTTTATAAACTAACGTATAAAAGGTGTTTCCTTTATAAACTAACGTATAGAAGGTGTTTCCTTTATAAACTAACGTATATAAGGTGTTTCCTTTATAAACTAACGTATATAAGGTGTTTCCTTTATAAACTAACGTATATAAGGTGTTTCCTTTATAAACTAACGTGTAGAAGGTGTTTACTTTATAAACTAACGTATAGAAGGTGTTTCCTTTATAAACTAACGTATATAAGGTGTCTCCTTTATAAACTAACGTATAAAAGGTGTTTCCTTTATAAACTAACGTATATAAGGTGTTTCCTTTATAAACTAACGTATAAAAGGTGTTTCCTTTATAAACTAACGTATAGAAGGTGTTTCCTTTATAAACTAACGTATAAAAGGTGTTTCCTTTATAAACTAACGTATAGAAGGTGTTTCCTTTATAAACTAACGTATATAAGGTGTTTCCTTTATAAACTAACGTATATAAGGTGTTTCCTTTATAAACTAACGTATATAAGGTGTTTCCTTTATAAACTAACGTGTAGAAGGTGTTTACTTTATAAACTAACGTATAGAAGGTGTTTCCTTTATAAACTAACGTATATAAGGTGTTTCCTTTATAAACTAACGTATATAAGGTGTTTCCTTTATAAACTAACGTATAGAAAGTGTTTCCTTTATAAACTAACGTATAGAAGGTGTTTCCTTTATAAACTAACGTATAGAAGGTGTTTCCTTTATAAACTAACGTATAGAAGGTGTTTCCTTTATAAACTAACGTGTAAAAGGTGTTTACTTTATAAACTAACGTATAGAAGGTGTTTACTTTATAAACTAACGTATAGAAGGTGTTTCCTTTATAAACTAACGTATAGAAGGTGTTTCCTTTATAAACTAACGTATAGAAGGTGTTTCCTTTATAAACTAACGTATAGAAGGTGTCTCCTTTATAAACTAACGTATAGAAAGTGTTTCCTTTATAAACTAACGTATAGAAAGTGTTTCCTTTATAAACTAACGTATAGAAGGTGTTTCCTTTATAAACTAACGTATAGAAGGTGTTTCCTTTATAAACTAACGTATAGAAAGTGTTTCCTTTATAAACTAACGTATAGAAGGAGTTTCCTTTATAAACTAACGTGTAGAAGGTGTTTCCTTTATAAACTAACGTATATAGAAGGTGTTTCCTTTATAAACTAACGTGTAGAAGGTGTTTCCTTTATAAAATAACGTATATAAGGTGTTTCCTTTATAAACTAACGTGTAGAAGGTGTTTCCTTTATAAACTAACGTATAGAAAGTGTTTCCTTTATAAACTAACGTATAGAAGGTGTTTCCTTTATAAACTAACGTATAGAAGGTGTTTCCTTTATAAACTAACGTATAGAAGGTGTTTCCTTTATAAACTAACGTATAGAAGGTGTTTCCTTTATAAACTAACGTGTAGAAGGTGTTTCCTTTATAAACTAACGTATAGAAGGTGTTTCCTTTATAAACTAACGTATAGAAGGTGTTTCCTTTATAAACTAAAGTATAGAAGGTGTTTCCTTTATAAACTAACGTATAGAAGGTGTTTCCTTTATAAACTAACGTATATAAGGTGTTTCCTTTATAAACTAACGTATATAAGGTGTTTCCTTTATAAACTAACGTATAAAAGGTGTTTCCTTTATAAACTAACGTATAGAAGGTGTTTCCTTTATAAACTAACGTATATAAGGTGTTTCCTTTATAAACTAACGTATATAAGGTGTTTCCTTTATAAACTAACGTATATAAGGTGTTTCCTTTATAAACTAACGTGTAGAAGGTGTTTACTTTATAAACTAACGTATAGAAGGTGTTTCCTTTATAAACTAACGTATATAAGGTGTCTCCTTTATAAACTAACGTATAAAAGGTGTTTCCTTTATAAACTAACGTATATAAGGTGTTTCCTTTATAAACTAACGTATAAAAGGTGTTTCCTTTATAAACTAACGTATAGAAGGTGTTTCCTTTATAAACTAACGTATATAAGGTGTTTCCTTTATAAACTAACGTATATAAGGTGTTTCCTTTATAAACTAACGTATATAAGGTGTTTCCTTTATAAACTAACGTGTAGAAGGTGTTTACTTTATAAACTAACGTATAGAAGGTGTTTCCTTTATAAACTAACGTATATAAGGTGTTTCCTTTATAAACTAACGTATATAAGGTGTTTCCTTTATAAACTAACGTATAGAAAGTGTTTCCTTTATAAACTAACGTATAGAAGGTGTTTCCTTTATAAACTAACGTATAGAAGGTGTTTCCTTTATAAACTAACGTATAGAAGGTGTTTCCTTTATAAACTAACGTGTAAAAGGTGTTTACTTTATAAACTAACGTATAGAAGGTGTTTACTTTATAAACTAACGTATAGAAGGTGTTTCCTTTATAAACTAACGTATAGAAGGTGTTTCCTTTATAAACTAACGTATAGAAGGTGTTTCCTTTATAAACTAACGTATAGAAGGTGTCTCCTTTATAAACTAACGTATAGAAAGTGTTTCCTTTATAAACTAACGTATAGAAGGTGTTTCCTTTATAAACTAACGTATAGAAGGTGTTTCCTTTATAAACTAACGTATAGAAAGTGTTTCCTTTATAAACTAACGTATAGAAGGAGTTTCCTTTATAAACTAACGTGTAGAAGGTGTTTCCTTTATAAACTAACGTATATAGAAGGTGTTTCCTTTATAAACTAACGTGTAGAAGGTGTTTCCTTTATAAAATAACGTATATAAGGTGTTTCCTTTATAAACTAACGTGTAGAAGGTGTTTCCTTTATAAACTAACGTATAGAAGGTGTTTCCTTTATAAACTAACGTATAGAAGGTGTTTCCTTTATAAACTAACGTATAGAAGGTGTTTCCTTTATAAACTAACGTGTAAAAGGTGTTTACTTTATAAACTAACGTATAGAAGGTGTTTACTTTATAAACTAACGTATAGAAGGTGTTTCCTTTATAAACTAACGTATAGAAAGTGTTTCCTTTATAAACTAACGTATAGAAGGTGTTTCCTTTATAAACTAACGTATAGAAGGTGTTTCCTTTATAAACTAAAGTATAGAAGGTGTTTCCTTTATAAACTAACGTATAGAAGGTGTTTCCTTTATAAACTAACGTATATAAGGTGTTTCCTTTATAAACTAACGTATATAAGGTGTTTCCTTTATAAACTAACGTATATAAGGTGTTTCCTTTATAAACTAACGTATAAAAGGTGTTTCCTTTATAAACTAACGTATAGAAGGTGTTTCCTTTATAAACTAACGTATATAAGGTGTTTCCTTTATAAACTAACGTATATAAGGTGTTTCCTTTATAAACTAACGTATATAAGGTGTTTCCTTTATAAACTAACGTGTAGAAGGTGTTTACTTTATAAACTAACGTATAGAAGGTGTTTCCTTTATAAACTAACGTATATAAGGTGTCTCCTTTATAAACTAACGTATAAAAGGTGTTTCCTTTATAAACTAACGTATATAAGGTGTTTCCTTTATAAACTAACGTATAAAAGGTGTTTCCTTTATAAACTAACGTATAGAAGGTGTTTCCTTTATAAACTAACGTATAAAAGGTGTTTCCTTTATAAACTAACGTATAGAAGGTGTTTCCTTTATAAACTAACGTATATAAGGTGTTTCCTTTATAAACTAACGTATATAAGGTGTTTCCTTTATAAACTAACGTATATAAGGTGTTTCCTTTATAAACTAACGTGTAGAAGGTGTTTACTTTATAAACTAACGTATAGAAGGTGTTTCCTTTATAAACTAACGTATATAAGGTGTTTCCTTTATAAACTAACGTATATAAGGTGTTTCCTTTATAAACTAACGTATAGAAGGTGTTTCCTTTATAAACTAACGTATAGAAGGTGTTTCCTTTATAAACTAACGTATAGAAGGTGTTTCCTTTATAAACTAACGTATAAAAGGTGTTTCCTTTATAAACTAACGTATAGAAGGTGTTTCCTTTATAAACTAACGTATAGAAGGTGTTTCCTTTATAAACTAACGTATAGAAGGTGTTTCCTTTATAAACTAACGTATAGAAGGTGTTTCCTTTATAAACTAACGTATAGAAAGGTGTTTCCTTTATAAACTAACGTATAGAAGGTGTTTCCTTTATAAACTAACGTATAGAAGGTGTTTCCTTTATAAACTAACGTATAGAAGGTGTTTCCTTTATAAACTAACGTATAGAAGGTGTTTCCTTTATAAACTAACGTATAGAAGGTGTTTCCTTTATAAACTAACGTATAGAAGGTGTTTCCTTTATAAACTAACGTATATGAAGGTGTTTCCTTTATAAACTAACGTGTAGAAGGTGTTTCCTTTATAAGCTAACGTATATAAGGTGTTTCCTTTATAAACTAACGTATATAAGGTGTTTCCTTTATAAACTAACGTGTAGAAGGTGTTTCCTTTATAAACTAACGTATAGAAGGTGTTTCCTTTATAAACTAACGTATATAAGGTGTCTCCTTTATAAACTAACGTATATAAGGTGTTTCCTTTATAAACTAACGTATATAAGGTGTTTCCTTTATAAACTAACGTATAAAAGGTGTTTCCTTTATAAACTAACGTATAGAAGGTGTTTCCTTTATAAACTAACGTATAAAAGGTGTTTCCTTTATAAACTAACGTATAGAAGGTGTTTCCTTTATAAACTAACGTATATAAGGTGTTTCCTTTATAAACTAACGTATATAAGGTGTTTCCTTTATAAACTAACGTATATAAGGTGTTTCCTTTATAAACTAACGTATAGAAAGTGTTTCCTTTATAAACTAACGTATAGAAGGTGTTTCCTTTATAAACTAACGTATAGAAGGTGTTTCCTTTATAAACTAACGTATAGAAGGTGTTTCCTTTATAAACTAACGTGTAAAAGGTGTTTACTTTATAAACTAACGTATAGAAGGTGTTTACTTTATAAACTAACGTATAGAAGGTGTTTCCTTTATAAACTAACGTATAGAAGGTGTTTCCTTTATAAACTAACGTATAGAAGGTGTTTCCTTTATAAACTAACGTATAGAAGGTGTTTCCTTTATAAACTAACGTATAGAAGGTGTTTCCTTTATAAACTAACGTATAGAAAGTGTTTCCTTTATAAACTAACGTATAGAAGGTGTTTCCTTTATAAACTAACGTATAGAAGGTGTTTCCTTTATAAACTAACGTATAGAAAGTGTTTCCTTTATAAACTAACGTATAGAAGGAGTTTCCTTTATAAACTAACGTGTAGAAGGTGTTTCCTTTATAAACTAACGTATATAGAAGGTGTTTCCTTTATAAACTAACGTGTAGAAGGTGTTTCCTTTATAAACTAACGTGTAGAAGGTGTTTCCTTTATAAACTAACGTGTAGAAGGTGTTTCCTTTATAAACTAACGTATAGAAAGTGTTTCCTTTATAAACTAACGTATAGAAGGTGTTTCCTTTATAAACTAACGTATAGAAGGTGTTTCCTTTATAAACTAACGTATAGAAAGTGTTTCCTTTATAAACTAACGTATAGAAGGAGTTTCCTTTATAAACTAACGTGTAGAAGGTGTTTCCTTTATAAACTAACGTATATAGAAGGTGTTTCCTTTATAAACTAACGTGTAGAAGGTGTTTCCTTTATAAAATAACGTATATAAGGTGTTTCCTTTATAAACTAACGTGTAGAAGGTGTTTCCTTTATAAACTAACGTATAGAAGGTGTTTCCTTTATAAACTAACGTATATAAGGTGTTTCCTTTATAAATTAACGTATAGAAGGTGTTTCCTTTATAAACTAACGTATAGAAAGTGTTTCCTTTATAAACTAACGTATAGAAAGTGTTTCCTTTATAAACTAACGTATAGAATGTGTTTCCTTTATAAACTAACGTATAGAAGGTGTTTCCTTTATAAACTAACGTATATAAGGTGTTTCCTTTATAAACTAACGTATAGAAGGTGTTTCCTTTATAAACTAACGTATAGAAAGTGTTTCCTTTATAGACTAACGTATAGAAGGTGTTTCCTTTATAAACTAACGTATAGAAAGTGTTTCCTTTATAAACTAACGTATAGAAGGTGTTTCCTTTATAAACTAACGTATAGAAAGTGTTTCCTTTATAAACTAACGTATAGAAAGTGTTTCCTTTATAAACTAAAGTATAGAAGGTGTTTCCTTTATAAACTAACGTGTAGAAGGTGTTTCCTTTATAAACTAACGTATAGAAGGTGTTTCCTTTATAAACTAACGTATATAAGGTATTTCCTTTATAAACTAACGTATAGAAGGTGTTTCCATTATAAACTAACGTATAGAAGGTGTTTCCTTTATAAACTAACGTATATAAGGTGTTTCCTTTATAAACTAACGTATATAAGGTGTTTCCATTATAAACTAACGTATATAAGGTGTTTCCTTTATAAACTAACGTATATAAGGTGTTTCCTTTATAAACTAACGTATAGAAGGTGTTTCCTTTATAAACTAACGTATAGAAAGTGTTTCCTTTATAGACTAACGTATAGAAGGTGTTTCCTTTATAAACTAACGTGTAGAAGGTGTTTCCTTTATAAACTAACGTGTAGAAGGTGTTTCCTTTATAAACTAACGTATAGAAGGTGTTTCCTTTATAAACTAACGTATATTAGGTGTTTCCTTTATAAACTAACGTATAGAAGGTGTTTCCATTATAAACTAACGTATAGAAGGTGTTTCCCTTATAAACTAACGTATATAAGGTGTTTCCTTTATAAACTAACGTATATAAGGTGTTTCCTTTATAAACTAACGTATATAAGGTGTTTCCTTTTTTTAATTTTTTTAAGAAAAAAGGTCTGCATTTTTTGCACTTAAACGCACGATCTCTGCTTCCAAAACTTTCCGAAATTCGTATTTTAATCAATAAATCCAACCCAGCCGTTTTAACAATCTCTGAAACTTGGCTCGATGATAGTGTTTCTGATGGAGAAATTTATATTTATATTGATAATTACGTAGTTTTACGTAAGGATAGGGACAGACACGGTGGTGGTGTCTGTACTTACATTCGATGTGATTTAGCTTTTAATCGTAGGGAAGATTTAGAGACTTGTGACGAAGTTTTACTGGTGGAACTTTTACTTCCTAAAACTAAACCTATTTTAATCGGTACTTTATATCGGCCCCCTAAACAATCAGATTTTTTGCAAAATTTTGAAAATACAATTTTATGTAATCTTAGGTCAGACTGTGAAATATATTTCTTAGGTGATTTTAATATCTGTTACCATCACAAAGCATCCCCCATCTGTAAACAGTACCAAAGTATTTTAAATTTGTTTGGTTTAAAACAAATTATTCGAGATTCTACCAGAATTACCAGTAAAACTTCTACTTTACTAGATCACATCCTTTGTAATAATACCGATATTATTTCTCAATCTGGGGTTTTACCTATAGGTCTAAGCGATCATTTTATAGTTTTTTGCACAAGAAAGACACAAAAATCTTTTTTCGGGGATCATAAAACAGTAACAGTTAGGTCTATGAAAAATTACAGCAAGGAACGCTTTTTAAGTTTGTTAGTTAATTCTGACTGGGAACCCTGTTTTAAACGAACGGATGAAGTGGTAGGCATTCACCAGCGGCAGCATAGTGTAAAGATGATAAAAAATAAAGTATTGAGGGTCTTTAGCTGGTTATATTATATTAGATAAAGATACAATAGTAAACGTTTTCGACCTACCGGTCTGCATAACTAACATACATGCGAAACTAACATAACTACCCCCGAAACTACCATAAGTACCCATGAAACTAACATAACTACCCCTGATACTAACGAAACTAACATAACTACCCCTGAAACTACCATAAGTACCCATGAAACTAACATAACTACCCCTGATACTAACGAAACTAACATAACTACCCCTGAAACTACCATAAGTACCCATGGTACTAACATAAATCCCCCTGAAACTAACAAAACTAACATAACTACCCCTGAAACTACCATAAGTACCCAGGAAACTAACATAACTACCCCAGATACTGACGTAACTAACATAACTACCCCTGAAACTACCATAAGTACCCGTGGTACTAACATAAATACCCCTGAAACTAACAAAGCTAACATAACTACTCCTGAAACTACCATAATTACCCCTGGAACTAATATAACTACCCCAGAACCTACCCCTTCCACCCCAGTCTATAATAATATAACTACCTCAGTAACTTATAAAACTAAACTAGCACCAAACACTACACCTAACCCCGTTTTCTCAGATCCAATAATAACGACCCCAATATCTAACCTTACACCTCCTGATTCCAACATCAATATTCCAGAAACTATCCTATCTATCTCAGATCCTAATATAACCATAACTAACGAAAATACCTCAACCTCGGATCCAAACATAACCCCCCCAGACGATAATACAACTTACCCTATTCCATTCTACAAACGGTTTGTTGACGACAGCTATGGTATAGTACAACGTATATTAAGTGAACAGGACATTCACAACATACAGAAAATCACTAACTCCGCTTGTAACGACTTATTCCAAAACTCTGATATACAATTCACCATTGAATACTCCCACACATCACTCCCATTCCTTGACGTCTTGACACAGATTAACAACGAAACACTAACAACTACATTATACAAAAAACCAACTAGCAATAAACTCCCGATTCATTACAATAGCTTCCATGATAAGAAATTACTACTATCCGTAATTCGTAGCCAACTCCTACGCATCCACCGCAGATGTAGCGAGTCTAACGACTATACCAAACTCAGAGACGAATTCCTTGGCGAATGTCTACTCAGGCAGTACCCCCAGAACCTCCTTAACAAACTTAGACATTGGACTCCCCAAACTAGACCTAAAGACACTAACTCGAAACCCACATTTTACCTATCCACTAACCAACAGATGAAGGGCATATTCCAAAATACTGTACGTAGATACTCCAAAAACTACGATCTTGACATCAACATTAATGTAGTCACGAAGAA
The DNA here is from genome assembly GCA_032718475.1 of Nemertoderma westbladi. Classification (NCBI taxonomy): domain Eukaryota; kingdom Metazoa; phylum Xenacoelomorpha; order Nemertodermatida; family Nemertodermatidae; genus Nemertoderma; species Nemertoderma westbladi. Next base: position 35,148 of record JAUCBJ010007863.1, read on the forward strand.
CCCCACATCACTAGGACAAATACTAACCAAAAATAAAACTCAATCGCAAACACACACAAATAACACCACTAATGAGCCATGTAACTCTAGCCGCTGCCTTACATGCAAAACTATCACTAACATACAACAGACACCATGGGGTGAAAAGATAAAAGGACACTATACATGTAAGTCCCACACTGTATGTTACTTGGCCTGGTGCCACTGCCACCCTACTCTATACTACATAGGCCAAACGAGACAGAAACTTCACGAACGCTTTAATGGACACCGCAACAACATACGACACTACCCCTCACGAGCCAATGACGGAAAAACACACGAAGACATACTCCTAGCTAGGCACATATACGGTTGTGGTTTAGAAAATCTACGCACCGCAACCATAAAACAATCCACAAACATACCCGAACTACTAGCGACGGAAGCTAACCTAATCTATACATACAACCCCCCACTTAACGTAGCAAGACCAGCAATCTAAACCCAATGTTTTATATAATACATTCTATATCTTACACAACTACAGTGCCCTCTATAGCGAATTTCCGGGGTTTTATGTGCTTTTCCCCGACCTTCTTTTTTGTTTTTGTCTTGGTTTTTTCTGTTTCTTGTGATTTCTTACTCTGTAAAAATTACAGCTATCATTATGTTGCATTCTACCTAACCGTGCGCTTTAAGTAGATACCTCATAATCCTATGTAACCTACCTAATCCAATTATACCATTCAGTATGTAGACACATGACCATTCCTGGGATTTCCCTATCAACTTCTTCCAACCTTATAACCCAACCTGCAACCCTATATTTGTACTTTAGATTGACAGCTTATAACTAACTCGGTGTACTTTCCCTATCACAATTACCTTAAGTTATACAGTACATACATATACGTTAACCTTTCTGGGATTCACCTATCAGGTATTCCCCTTTAAAACCTATATATATATATATAGACCCCACCTTTTCCTGTTAGTTGCCAGTACATAGTCTGATGCAGACCGGTAGGTCGAAAACGTTTACTATTGTATCTTTATCTAATATAATATAACCAGCTAAAGACCCTCAATACTTTATTTTTTATCATCTTTACACAACCCTGTTTTAAGGCCGCTGACATTAACCTTGCGTACACTGTTTTTAAAGATATATTTTTAAAGGCACTCAATACTGTAGCACCAATTAAAGAAATTAGTCTTAAACAACGCACTGAGCCCTGGATGACCTCGTGTATTCTTAGTAATATCAGAGAAAGAGATAACTATTTGTATAAATTTAGGAAATACCGTGTTTTAGCTGATTATAATAATTACTGCAAATATAGAAACCTTGTCCAACGGGAAATAAAAAAAGCTAAATCTGAATATTTGTACAACAAAATAAGTGAGAATAAAGATAATCCAAAAAGTCTATGGTCTACCCTAAAATCTTTAGGTTATAAAAACCTTAAATCTAAATCGAATATTGTTCTGCAAGATAACGGTGAGCTGATTCATGATCATACTCTAGTTAGTAATTTATTTAATAATTATTTTACTAATGTTGCCTCTAATTTAGTTAAGAAGTTACCGTTATCAAGTAATAAATATAGTATAGGGTCCGAAACTCTAAATAATTTTTTTTTAGAAAAGTTACAAAATTCAGAAAAGTTATTTTTAAAACCCGTTTCTGAGGATTTCGTTTTTAAAAATCTACTTAGCCTATCAGCCTCAAAAAGTACCGGTCTAGACCTAATACCTGCCCGTTTTCTTAAGGATGGTGCTGAAGTACTTAAAGTGCCTATTACTTTTATTATTAATTACTCTATCGTAGATAATGTAGTACCAGACGAACTGAAATTAGCTAAGGTTGTTCCTCTGTATAAAAAGAATAGTAAAGTAGAACCCTGTAATTACAGACCTGTTAGTATCTTAAGTATTGTATCTAAAATTCTAGAACGTTCTGTTTTTCTACAGCTGGAGGCACATCTTAGTAGGCTAAATCTGATCTATGAACTTCAGTCCGGTTTTCGTAAATCATATTCTACAGACACCTGCCTTATTAACTTAACTGATACAATTAGATGTAATAACGCAAAGGGTTTATATACTGGTATGGTAATGTTGGACCTACAAAAGGCTTTCGATACTGTAGATCACGAAATTCTGCTTGGTAAGTTAGGCCTGATGGGTGTAGGTTCTATAGACTGGTTCAAGTCCTACCTGTCAGACAGAGGTCAAACTGTAGTCATTAGCAAATCGCAGTCCACTGTACAAGAGATTACCTGTGGTGTACCGCAAGGTAGTATATTAGGTCCTCTGCTTTTTGTATGCTATGTAAATGATATGATAAGTAGTATAGATCCCGATTTTAAACTCATTTTATATGCCGACGACAGTGCTCTTATTTTCTCTCATAAAGATCCTATCCATATTTCCCAAAAGTTAAGTGCAGTTCTAGAATCCTGTAATGAGTGGTTGGTTGATAATAAGCTATCCATTCACTACGGTAAAACTGAAAGTATTTTGTTTGGTTCCAAAAGAAAGTTAAAGAAGGTAACTAAGTTTGAAGTCACTAGTAATGGACATAAGATTGAAAATAAAAAGGAAGTTAAATATTTAGGCGCCACATTGGATAACTGCTTATCAGGAGAAAGTACAGTGAAAAATATTTTCTCGAAAGTTAACAGTAGGCTTAGGTTTCTATACAGAAATAAAAATAGTTTGAACACCGACTCCCGCAAGTTACTTGTCTCTTCTTTAATACAGTGTCACATGGACTATGCGTGCTCTTCTTGGTATGAAGGCTTAACCAAACAGCTTAAATGTAAATTACAAGTAGCTCAGAATAAAGTAGTACGATTTATTAAAGACTACAAACCTAGGCACCACCTAACTCCAGATGACTTTTCTGAATCTGGACTACTTAACTTAGATAGTAGAGTTAAGCAGCTACGCCTTAACCATGTGCATAAAGTGTATAATGGTAAATGTCCCAATTACCTAAAACAAAAATTCAACAGAGTACGCGATACACACTCTTACAGTACCAGAGCTAGTGCTTCAAACTTCTACCTCCCGAATTGTAAATCCTTTGAAATTGATACTTTCTTTTTTAACGGCATAAAAAATTGGAACGCTCTGCCTAATGAAATTAAAAACCTAAATAATCAACATTCTTTTAAATCTGCAGTTAAATCTCATCTCCGTGTGCAATGTAAAAATAGGTACAATAGTCCTACAGTAAGTTATTAGTTTATTAATTATTTACTATTTATACTGTAATTACGTTTTATAATAAATTGTTCTGTACATTACATCTTTATCGTTGAGTCGGGCATTGTCACGCTCTCGGTAAAGTTGTACATGTACATAGTGTAATTACGTTTTATATTGGTTTTAGGTTAGCGTAGTGTAATATTGTATTTGTAACCAAGTAACATAAAGGACCCCCTTGGAAATAAGCTGCAAAGCTTTAGGGGTAATCCTATATGTTATGTTGGACAATACCTTTATACCGGTACATTGTTTGGTGTATTTGTTATTGTTTTTACATAATGTATAAATAAATCTATCTATCTATCCTTTATAAACTAACGTATATAAGGTGTTTCCTTTATAAACTAACGTATAGAAGGTGTTTCCTTCATAAACTAACGTATAGAAGGTGTTTCCTTGTTAAACTAACGTATAGAAGGTGTTTCCTTTATAAACTAACGTATAGAAGGTGTTTCCTTTATAAACTAACGTATAGAAGGTGTTTCCTTTATAAACTAACGTATAGAAGGTGTTTCCTTTATAAACTAACGTATAGAAAGTGTTTCCTTTATAAACTAACGTATAGAAGGTGTTTCCTTTATAAACTAAAGTATAGAAGGTGTTTCCTTTATAAACTAACGTATAGAAGGTGTTTCCTTTATAAACTAACGTGTAGAAGGTGTTTCCTTTATAAACTAACGTATAGAAAGTGTTTCCTTTATAAACTAACGTATAGAAGGTGTTTCCTTTATAAACTAAAGTATAGAAGGTGTTTCCTTTATAAACTAACGTATAGAAGGTGTTTCCTTTATAAACTAACGTATAGAAGGTGTTTCCTTTATAAACTAACGTATAGAAAGTGTTTCCTTTATAAACTAACGTATAGAAGGTGTTTCCTTTATAAACTAAAGTATAGAAGGTGTTTCCTTTATAAACTAACGTATAGAAGGTGTTTCCTTTATAAACTAACGTATAGAAGGTGTTTCCTTTATAAACTAACGTATAGAAGGTGTTTCCTTTATAAACTAACGTATAGAAGGTGTTTCCTTTATAAACTAACGTATAGAAAGTGTTTCCTTTATAAACTAACGTATAGAAGGTGTTTCCTTTATAAACTAAAGTATAGAAGGTGTTTCCTTTATAAACTAACGTATATAAGGTGTTTCCTTTATACACTAACGTATAGAAGGTGTTTCCTTTATAAACTAACGTGTAGAAGGTGTTTCCTTTATAAACTAACGTATAGAAGGTGTTTCCTTTATAAACTAACGTATATAAGGTGTTTCCTTTATAAATTAACGTATAGAAGGTGTTTCCTTTATAAACTAACGTATAGAAAGTGTTTCCTTTATAAACTAACGTATAGAAAGTGTTTCCTTTATAAACTAACGTATAGAAGGTGTTTCCTTTATAAACTAACGTATAGAAGGTGTTTCCTTTATAAACTAACGTATATAAGGTGTTCCCTTTATAAACTAACGTATAGAAGGTGTTTCCTTTATAAACTAACGTATAGAAAGTGTTTCCTTTATAGACTAACGTATAGAAGGTGTTTCCTTTATAAACTAACGTGTAGAAGGTGTTTCCTTTATAAACTAACGTGTAGAAGGTGTTTCCTTTATAAACTAACGTATTATAGAATTATATTCTCTAAATGCCGTGGATTTTCAAAATTTTATTTTATTCGAATTAACTTTGTTATAAAGATTACATTAAGTCCTCATTTGTATTTACTATATCTATTTGTACGATGATTATTCAAGTGGTTCAGTAGCTCAGTCGGTAAAGCGTTGGAAATTATATGTAGTAGGTATTGAGTTCGAATCCTAGTAGGTGCGAATTATTTTTTGTGCAGAATTTCAACTCATTTAAATTAACCGCTACAAATTAAATTGCATTTGCCTGTACCTAGATTAACCAATGGGACTGTAGTTATTAGATAGTAACCAATGTCGTGCAAGTTATATATTCACTGGACCAATAGTTATCTTTAAAAACCTATTAGAACTCATAGAACAATCGAGAATTTTCTCGATTGATTGCAGCACAAATTTGCTATAAAAGGTCCGATTTCGTTCATTAGTTAACACAGTTGCAGACCGTTATTCTCACTTACATCCATTAGTTATTTCAGATTACATTGTATACATTATTATAATTGTTGGTTATCTGTAATAAAGTCAGAATTATCGCTATATCTGCCCTTTTTCTATCATGTTTTACCACGGTGAACTTAACTGAGGGACAGGATGGCAGGCTAAACATCGGGCCACAGCAATGAACGGGAACATCTGAGGAATGTAGACAGGAGACAACCCGCAATATCATTCTTAGTTATTCGCCCATCGCCTGAAAGGTTAGACAGCATTCAATGCCTTGCTATCTAAGTGTAAGACCAAAGATCGAAGGTAGAGGTAGTGACACGCTGTGCGCCAAAAATTACATCTAGGGACCGTACTGTCTTAATTCAGAGAAAACCCACAGTAGACCTTCATATACCTACGGGGGGAGAGGAGAGGAGCTCAGGCAGAGATACTAGTACACAGATAGGACGCAGGCACACAGGTACAAGGCATACACATTGGTAGGGTGCAGCAAACTGTATGCCTAACTCTTGCTAAGTACAGGTGCGTCTGTGACTGTTTGTAGTACAACGGTGTCCATTGCATTAGAACTTGTAGGCCAGAAGGGTTACTGTGTTTTTACCTGAAATAGGATTGTACCGTTCAGGCGGTAGGGCAGTTTACAACTAGGCACAAATAAATTGAGGCTATTTAGGGATACTAACATCTACCGTGTCCCCGCCAACATTCTGTTAGGAAGTTGCTGTGCCCATCTAAGCAACTAAAATTCTAGATAAGAACACCAGGCTAGCTATTAGTACCTGTACGCCTACTGTAGTAAACTAACACATTTCTTCTTAGTATTAGGGACCTGGTAAATTAAGTTGCCGAATTCTGGGCGTAGTATTAACCTTATGCCTGAATTTGAGTCCTGGAAATACACAAAAGGGGGAGGAGCCTTATCATTCGTGAGTATTGGACCTACAAGTTATAAAATTAGAACATTTGCAAAATGTACACCGGACCCAGTAATTATATATATGAAGGAGCAAAACTGACTTTGACTGTTTAGAACAAAGACACACGCGCGTTAGAAATTATTTACACCTCAAAATATATAAAATAATTTTTGTCCATACTGTGCTTTGCCCGCTAGTTAGACCTTTCTGCACCTAGCTAGTGTCTCTTTCGCCCAACCATATAAATCACACCGCGGCAAAGTATACGAGCGCCCTTAGTCCGTCAGTGAGTCAGCCTGATTTAGGATTCGCTGCGTGGGATTTTGTTTTATCGAAGTTTGTCCGTTCGTAGACTGTTTTCTGCCTCACCGGTTATAAGAGACCGATACTGCAATATATTTTCGCTTACTTGGAGTTTACTGTTTTGGTGAGAAGGTCGGATTAAGATTTGATTCACAAACTTTACAGTAGGATATTGCAGGGTATTTTGTTACTGTCTCTTCGAATAGTAGGAATATGTTTTACTGAACTACGGTTCGGTAGGACTAAAGTTATTTGAAAAATTTTTTTTTGTATTTTGAGGTAAAAGTTTATATTTGATTAGCTAAGTGCTAATTTTTTGAAATAAAAATTTGATTTGAACCGCGTGTAAAATATTTTGGAATTGAATACCGGTGTTTAAAAAGGGTTTAAATACCATATTATACCGGTACAAAATTTTCGTAAAAGTAAAACCAAACTCTTTTGTTTTTCAGGATTCAGACCTCATTTCTAGACTGTAACGGGAGCAAGACCGTGTTTCACGAGTTTGGGAGATAGATAACCCAACAACTTTGGTTGGGAAAAAATCGCACTTCGTCCGCAACGCTGGAAACGGAAAGGTTCACATCCGGTTTGTATCTGGGAATCTGTTTTTCTGGAGAATTATTGGAGTGGGTGAGTTTGAAAAGTTGCATTAATCAGTTAGGCATTACCGTATTAATTAAAATTATTGTGGGTTCCACTGTCTCAAGTATTTATGAATTCCGTACGATTTCTTTGTTTATTGCTGAATTAGTCCGTAATTATTTGTGTTTGACTTATATTTTGATAACGTATATCGTTATCCGATTTATTTGTTATAAAATTGGCCGTTAGGCTAATTTTATTATATACTTATACCGTAACATTTATTTGCTGTAAAATTGGCCGTTTAGGCTAATTTTATCCATTTGCTATAAAATCGGCCGGTAGGCTAATTTTATATGACTGTAATTAGTACTGTTTAGATATAAATACGGTAAATTCGATACTTTGACACTCACTTTACTTGACTTACAACTACTGAAATGAGTGACAAACAAGACTATACGAAGAATACACCTACCGACTATGACTCATGTGACGCGGATAAGTCAGCAACGGAAGAACTACAGGGGAAGACTCGCGAGCCTACCGAACCTACACCGTGTGCGTCACCAGTACATCCAACGGGAGTACCGGATGCCGTAGTACGAGGTGACGGCAGGACCGAGGACTTTCTAACTGTTCCGCAACCTAGATACAGGGAAACGGACATGGTAAGTTCAGTAGGAAGCCAGGAAAGCGTTGTTAGAAGCGTCGGAGGATACATGGCGCATATTACCAGGAGTATTGGAGAAGGTCAACGCATATTAGACGAGTTGACCGCTCCGATGTCCCGATTCGAGTTCTACACTCTACAGGTAAGAGTACAAAGTAGAGTACATAAGTCCGTAGATAACCTAGTCAGTCTACAAGATCTAGCTAGACAAAGACAGGATGCGGACACACAATTCAGAATCCTCGAGAAATTAACAATCGCTAGAGAGAAACTGATTCAGTTTAAGACGACCGTTAGACAGATACAACAGGAGCAAGCGGACCAGTTATTAGGTGAGTCGGTTTCCGACGAGTTGTTACAGCCCGAGGAAGAACAGCTAACTGTACCAACTGGATGGACAATTGAAACACCTGACGGATCACTTACGCATGTGCGGCGAGGACGTCGGAAATTGGGAAACCGTGCCGGAAGCTACGAGGGAAACTTCACTCGCACAAATCGAGCTGGCACCAGGAATACTGGATCAATCGTTGGTAAGTATTCGTAGCGAAATTGGCGAAGGAAGTATGGTCACGTCAGAAGTTGCTCGACAACAGCAACAGTTCTACAGACAGCAACACGAAATGGAAGAACAAACTCAACTGCTAATGATACAAGCAGCGTTAGAGGAAGAGAAAATACGTATTGCGAATGTAGCGAGAATCTCTCATCTGCAGGAACAAGCTGAACTAGAAGCAGCCGAAATGGAAAGGTTAGAGTTGGACATTGCCCAACAAGCGGTGGCAGCCGAGTTAGCGCAACGAACGGCAGCAGCCGAGTTAGAGCGACAAACGGCAGCGGCAGCAGCCGAGTTAGAGCGACAAACGGCAGCGGCAGCGGCAGCGTCAGAGTTAGAGCGACAAACGGCAGCGGCGGAGTTAGAGAGAAAAAGGTTAGTTTCAGAAGCCAGAGTCGAGATGAAGCCACGGCAAATAAAGGCTCAATCAGCTATACGACAAGCGGAGTTCGAGGCGCAACAACAACAAACGGAACAACGAGAGAAGGAAGTTAAACTTCGTTTCGAACTCGAGAAGAAGGCGAGAGAATTAGCCAACGCCAAGGAAGATCTGGATCTTAAGGCCCGCGATAGATCGATGAGATCTCGAGACGGACACGATTTGGACCAGATAGAGGTAAGGCACCGCCAAATTCAGGAACGAATGAAGGAAGGCTCGATAGGAGCACCTGGACGAGAACGACAATTAGTTAAAGACTTATGTCAACGATTCCCTCAAGTAACTCCTATGTTTGCACCGATTACGACTAAGGAACCTGTTTCGATTGCTGGTAGTAGTAATATTTCTCCTATCCATGGTGCGACGGAATACACCAACACAGAAAGCGTTACAACCAACAGACGCGATTAGTACGCAACAATTCGCCGATCTAATGCGACCAGTTGTAGACAAGTTGGCCCAGATAGAGGAACGTTTAGAGGAAACTCAAACTGATAGTTCGCGAGGTACCGAGTTCGAACACTCTAGACACCCGAAGCAGCAAAGAAAACAACCCTCGAGAAACACCTCGTATCAAAGAAAAGCGCCAAGACGAGAGAACATCAACTCGATTGCCAACCAAGGACGCGAAACTTTGAACGTGGCCGAGGAGATAGCGAAATTCGCAGCCAGACAAGGACTACCGGTGCAACAACCACCTAAGTTTTCCGGTAACTCTAAACATTGGCACACTTTCGTGGACTACATCGAAACACAAATAGCAGCGTGCGCCTTTTCATCAAGGGAAAAGTTCAACTACCTGCTACAAACGCTGACGGGAGAACCGAAACGTCTAGCGGAGACCTTTGTCGGTGTACCAGATGCCTTCGAACTAGCGTACGATCGCTTAACTTCGATTTTACGGAGGCACCGTAAGTATGGCTAAGTCAGTGATAGAAGAACTCTGTAAAGGGGGGGCTATAACAAAACCCGTTGACTTACTGAAATTAGCTGACGAGATTAAGAACGCCATTACTACACTACGCTCGATTGGACAACTTGACTACGCGAACACTCCGACAGTCCTATTGAAAATAATAGGAAGATTACACCATCGACTTCGTCGGGAGTGGCGAAAGATAGAATATCAGCGAGAAGAGAGAGGCGGATTCTTGAAGTTGGAAGACGTCTACTTACTGATATCCAGAGAGGCAGTAGTCGAGACGCGTTCGAACTACACGGACCAACATATCGTAGCAGAAGGAATCACCTTACCATCCTCGAACCGACAAAAACCCCAAACAACATCCACCAAGACGGCCACTTACGCCACATCGACAGAAACCCGACAATTTTCAGACGGTAATAGAGTATCCGCACCCATTGGAACCAAACAGACCCGACAGCAACTGAGCACAGACTTTAGCGGTTGCCAATACTGCGAGCAGCTAGGCAAGCGACACACCACTCATAAGTTAAGAGGTTATCGGTTATTTCGCGAGTTAAACTCGGAAGAACGACGGCTGCAGATACGGCCATTGGACTCTTGTTGGCGGTGTACGCAACACGGACATGTTCGCAAGGACTGCCCAAATACGGACACCTGTCCTTCCTGTGGACGCAACCACGACGGCTTGCTCCATACAGACAGCCATACGCCGACCAAACGCTTCACTAGGGAACACCCGGAAGCAGCAGCGAAATGTAATACGGCCTACAAGAATCGTGAATCGAGAACGACTCCAACTTTCGTGACGCATATTCGGGATTGTTTTCCGGAGCAGTCCGGGTCTTCTGACGAAGAAACCGAGGACGATGACGCGTACTCAGTCGGAGACGAACAACCATCGATCGCGCTTCTGACGACTGACCAACTAAAAGGTTTCAGCGTAATTCCTATTAAGATTACTGGCACCAAAGGGAGCAAAAGGATCTACGCTATCCTGGATTCAGCCTCATCTCATAGCTATGTGGATGAGAAGGTAGCTGATGTCGTGACGGATCTCCGACAAGGTAAGAACGTCAGTTACACCGTAAGTAGTATGCATGGACAACGTGCAATACCAGTGACACGAGTTAAGTTAAACTTAGACACTCTTCTTCCGAAATCGCAACACAGCGAAAAAGAGAGGTCTTTGTTACCCTTCAAGGATTTGACTTTTGCGGCCACCAAGGACTTTAGTAACCTACTGGGTCCAGTGCCGGAACAATCCTTAGAGGATCGTAAGTATTTCAGACACCTTGGTGTACCTGAATGTCCTGTCAATTATAGATCGGTAGCAATGCTGATCGAGACAGATCAATTCAATCTACATCAAGTGTGGGAAACCAGACCATCGGTAGTCGTAGCAGGAAATGCATACGCCTGTAGAACGCCGATAGGTTGGTTTACTCGAGCGCCTGTGCGCACACTAGATATAAGTGACGAAGAGGATGATGTACAAAGTACATGTAGTTTATTAACTACAACTTCGATTCATTCCTTTTCACCTGACATAGACTATACTACACTACGTTTGACAAAACACGACAACGTGACAAGTACGACATGTGTAGCAAATACGGTAAGTCATAGAAAGCAGCGCCACAACATTAGTATAGAGTGTGAGAAGAAGACGAGTCAGGCAGAGGTTCCATCGACGACAGATGATAACGCCGGAAGGCTTGCAAGTCTACCTCAACCAATAACGTTAACGATGCCCGTCGATGTCGATGTCGACACATTAAAGAATTATCAAGTGGAACAAGCTGCACAAGACAAAGAATTAACAGAGAAGACTATCAGGTGGTTAGAACAAGATACAGCCGAACCTGGTAGCTACGAACCATGTATGTCGGAACAAGAGAAACAATCTTTAAAGATCATGGAAGATACTATCCGCCAGATGAAAGACGGACATTTTGAGGTAGGGATGTTATGGCGTAGCCAAAGTCCTAAACTTATTAATAATTATCCGCTAGCTTTAAGACGCTTAAACTCAATACGACAACGTCTATTAAAGGACGATAAAGCCCATCTGCAGTATAATACCCAGATGGAGACGTATTTGACCAAAGGATACGCTATCCGAATGACTAACCCAGAGATTGTGACAGACCAGACATACTATTTGCCACATCACCACGTGAGACACCCCGACAAACCTGATAAAGTACGCGTAGTTAATGACTGCGCGGCCCTGTTTGAAGGAATGTCTCTCAACAGTGAGTTGATGGACGGACCAAACATGAATAATTATCTCATGGGGGTGATTATGCGCTTCCGTCAGCATCAAGTAGCCTTTACTTGTGACGTCGAAGCTATGTTTCACCAAGTGCGAGCGTTAGAGCGAGACAGAGACAGTTTGAGGTTCCTCTGGTACCCGGAAGGAGACTTAAGTCTACCACCGGCGACTTACCAAATGCAAGTTCGCGTTTTTGGTGCCAGGGACAGCCCAAATTGTACTATGTACGCCCTAAAGCAGACCACTAGGGACCAGAAACATATGTATGACCCAGAGGTAATCCAAATCGTAGAACGAGACTTTTACGTAGACGATGGATTACAAAGTTGTAACACAGTAGAACGTGCTATCACAGTAGCACATCAATTACGGGACTGCTTAGCGGGCGGAGGTTTTAACCTCACCAAATTCGCCTCAAACAGTGCCGAATTGGTAGATTCATTCGGAACGACTGAGCGTGGAGGTGGTGACATTGACCTGGAGTTCGAACCACTACCGACGACAAAGGTGTTGGGGCTCTTTTGGGACCCAAACACGGACAACTTTCGAGTGAAGGTGAGACTGGACACTCAAGGAAACACTCTGACTAAGAGATCTTGCTTGTCTAAATTGAGTCGATTGTTCGATCCATTAGGTTTCATCAGCCCAATAATACTGCAAGCCAGAATTTATATGCGCAGTATTTGGAAAGATGGACTGACATGGGACGAGCCGATCTCATCAGAACAAGTGGACTTATGGAAAACCTGGGAGGCACAATTATCTTCGCTAGAGGATTATTCCATACCCCGAGTATACTTTCCATTACAAACGACATTTCCTGACAACTTAGAATTACATTGTTTTTCCGACGCCAGTGACAACGGCTTTGGTGTGACAGCGTCTTTGCGCAGACAAGTAAATTCAGACGAGTTTGATGTTTCGTTCATTACTTCTAAAGCAAAAACAATGCCTACTAAGTATATGATGACACCACGCGCTGAACTACAAGCCGCAACTCTGTCAACTACCATTGTAAACCTCATACAGACTGAACTACAGTCAAGTTTACAGATATTTTATTAGACTGACGCGACGTTAGTTTTATTCTATATAAACAACGACACACTTGAATTCAAGACATTCGTAGCTAACCGTCGTGCAGAAATTCTAGACCGTTCAATAAAGGAAGATTGGCGACATTGTCCCGGACCACAAAATCCAGCTGATATTGCGTCGCGAGGAATGATGCCTGAGGAATTCTGTAAACCGGAGAACAAAGAATTTTGGCAACACGGACCACAATTCTTACAAAGATCAGTACAACATTGGCCGCCACTATACGACAACAAGTCTAACACTATCCCTAAAGACGCCGAAATTAAAAAACCAAAGAAAGGGAAAGCAAAGAAAAGGACGGCGGCTAAACTCAAGAAAAAACCGAAGGCGAAATGGAAAGATATAACTTCCAAAGTCAAGAACGGAAGACTTGCGAGCCTTTCTACACCAGACATATCGCCAGACGGTCAACCAGACGCGTTACTAGACGGTCAACCAGACGTTTTGCCAGACATGTCACTAGATATTTCGCCGGATGTTCCGCGAAACATTTTACCAGACATATCACAAAATGTTCTACCAGACACTAGTAACATATTGACAAATAGTAAAGCTGCAGTTTCTCTATTGGAGCGGCCTTCTATTGACAAACAACCAGACGCGTTACTAGACGGTCAACCAGACGTTTTGCCAGACATGTCACTAGATATTTCGCCGGATGTTCCGCGAAACATTTTACCAGACATGTCACAAAATGTTCTACCAGACAAATTTGACATATTGACAAATATTGACAAATAGTAAAGCCGCAGTTTCTCTATTGGAGCGGCCTTGTATTGACAAACTACCAAATTTGACACCCTTGAGTAACCATAAGCACAGTGAAACCTCATGTATTACAGATGTGGGTAGTACCTACATAAATGTAAATACAGGTGTTACTTTGCGCTCAAGAGACATACCAAACTTGCAACCTATGGTGAGACCTGGGATTAATATCGGCAGAAAAAAAAAGTTTACCGAAACCCAGTGACCCCATAGAGTTCAAACCACCATTAACGATCGACTTACAAAGTACTGACAATCAAGGTAAGAAAACAAAGAAGGACAAATTACTTGTAGACCAAGACGGATCAACAGTCAACAAGGGAATACCTACCGGCGGACCCGTGGGCCCTTCTAGTAAATCAAAACCTTCCAAATTCTCCATTGACTTACCTGATGACGTCACAAATACTTACGTCGACCGCATTGTAAACCTAACAGATTGTTGGACAAACGCTTGCCGAAAATTAGCGTGGATTGTACGTTTTGTACAATACGTTAAAGGCAAACGCAACTTTACACGTCGACTTACATTGACTGAGATTGACAGGTGTGAAATTAAATTAATTCGCCATTACCAACTGCGATATTTCGCACGCGAATTCACATCTATAAGTCAAGGTCAACCAATCAAGTCGTCACCAATATTGAGTTGGAGTCCGATAATTTATAATGGCTTAGTTTGTCATAAATCTCGGCTTCAAAACATTGACTTTAACACAAACTTTAGATACCCAATAATAATACCGCAGCATCACGAATTACAACGTGCAATGATACTGGACGCACATTTACATCTGAAACACGCTGGAAGACACCACTGTCTTTCCTACTTACGTACAAGATTTGTATTAATTAGACCCAGTAAAGCGTTAAGTTCAGTGACACGTACGTGTATTATTTGTAAAAAGGTACACTCTAGAATAGGCACTCAAGAAATGAGTGAACTTCCACAAGCACGACTTCAAGCAGTCAGACCACCTTTTACAGAGACTGGAATTGATTGCTTTGGTCCCATACATACGAAACGTGGACGTATACTAGTAAAACGCTGGGGACTGATTTTCACATGTATGTCCAGTAGGGCAGTTCATATTGAACGTGTGATGGATCTTTCCACCAACGCCTTTATACTAGCATTGCGGCGATTTATCGCTAGACGCGGACTAGTGAAATGCTTGTACTCAGACCAAGGTACAAACTTTGTTGGTGCTCGAAATGAAATTGCTAGAGCCTTTAAGAAATTAGATCATGACCAAATCTCAAACGAACTACGTCCTTACAAGATTGTTTGGAAGTTTAATCCTCCAGATAGTCCATGGAGAGGAGGAGTCTGGGAGAGATTGATTAGATCTATAAAAACAGCCATGGCAAAAGTCATTCCAGTAAACCACATCTTGACAGACGACCAACTGACAACATTGTTTGTTGAAATCGAGGCAATACTAAATACTAGACCAATAGTATTAGTACCCGATGACAAACAATCCCAGTTTGCTTTAACACCGGCACACCTGCTTATGCAGGCACCGACTACTTTGACGCCTATTTCTTTTCCAATGGAAGGCGATAGCTACGGTAGAAAAGCGTGAAAATCACCCAACTACTGGCTAACAAATTCTGGGAAATATGGCAAAACCATTATTTGCCCTCTATTTCTGCCAGAACTAATTGGTACAACAATACTCGCGCTTTAAAGCCGGGAGATCATGTGCTGTTAGCGGAAGTGAATCTAAAAAGACGCTTCTGGATACCAGGTGTAATTTTAGCCACACATCCATCTATGGATGGAATGACAAGAACCGTAACGGTACGGACAATTGACGGTCGTACAGTTGACAGACCGACTCAACGTCTCGTACTTCTTGAAGAGACTCGAAACGAGTCTGGAGACTACAAATCTCCAACTAATGTTAGTAAATAATAAGGAGTTTACAAATAGATTTCCACGTACCTGTACACTGTAGTAAAGACAGCGGTAGAATTCCATTGTCTTTATATGTGAACATTGAGGGTAGTACCCTTATGTGTCACATAGGAGCGGGATTTGTAGGTATAAGAAATGGAATTCTACTTGGAACTCACAATATTGAGACATTTTCGAAATTTTAGACAATCCATTTAGATTTGAAAAAATTTTAAAATTTTCTCCAGTGAATAGATTTCAGGGTACAGTCGGGTGGAACTTAAAATTAGAGAAACAAGAGAGGAAGACTTGCGAGCCTTTCTTAAAATTTAATTAAATTTTACACGGTCTTGTTTCAATAAGTTACGTCAATAAATAGACTTCCCTATATTTATTACTAATTCTGGAATGCTTATTTTCTGATAATAGTTTGGGATCAAAAAGTGAGTATTTTAGACTCACAGCCAGTTTAGCCCAAAATCGTTTTTTATTTCGGCAAAAATTTAAATAAGAAACAGTGTGTCACTAAAGAAACCCTGGATCTTAGGCTATGGGTAGGAGGTTAGAGCGTTGTCGAGCCAAAAGGGCAGACGAAAACTCTCATGTCTCCTCACAACTAACTACAAACTCTGTTGTATTCCCTCTAGTAGTAATGATTATGTAACTACACCTCTAATTATGGAGAAGGAGATACATGGAGAGCCGAGATGGGGATATGATATCCAAGAGGAAGCAGCAGCGCCATTCGAGAGATTTGGAGCCAAAGACTACACTATATTTGGTATAAAGGAATTATCAGAAAGTACAGCAAAACTCGCGAGAACGAAATATGACTCGAACGTATTAAAGAGGAGGCAAAATGCGTTAAATGAAAGAATCGAAAGTTTGCGCAAAACCTTCAATGAACTTTACCCGTACGACGCTTTGTGTGATACGGGAGACATTAGCAAAGACCCCGATACTGAAATTAGTCGTTTGTATCATACCATGCAATACCTGAAGGCGCACGAACCTATGCCTGCGGTACGAGATGAATTTGATGGAATGCATCTTTACAGACGAACTCGAGGGGACGGGAAGCAGGACAATTCGGTCCCGGACAATTCGGTCCTAGGACAATTCGGTCCTAGGACAATTCGGTCCCGGACAATTCGGTCCCGGACAATTCGGTCCCATTTATTTAGTGTTTTGGGACCGAATTGTCCGGGACCGAATTGTCCGGGACCGAATTGTCCGGACCGAATTGTCCGGGACCGAATTGTCCGGGACCGAATTGTCCTACATCCGAGGGGACGATAGAGAAACCAAGGAAGCATTTTCAGTTTATAAACTTTATTATCAATGTGGTGCTTGTATGCGCGAACAACGAAATGCGATTCCGATGTGTTTGAATAAGGAAAATCCCGAACCGATATTGGCGAGGTGTTCGAACCATCAACAACTACGCTA
Source organism: Nemertoderma westbladi (assembly GCA_032718475.1). Classification (NCBI taxonomy): domain Eukaryota; kingdom Metazoa; phylum Xenacoelomorpha; order Nemertodermatida; family Nemertodermatidae; genus Nemertoderma; species Nemertoderma westbladi. Next base: position 52,384 of record JAUCBJ010007863.1, read on the forward strand.
CCAGGAAGGAGGGTATCCTTTATCAAATCCATATCATTCGTTTGCTATGACTGGACCAAAGGCGGGAGAAATTGTCGTTTACCCACCTAAGGTTGTTGAACCCGATGCATTTGAACTTACGCTGGACGAGGCGAATCAGTCAACCCGCGAAAAGAAAGAAGCTCTTAGCCTATACAGAGCCTACAAGGCTTTCAAGAAAGGTGAGATGGAAGAATCGGGCGGAAGACTCGCGAGCCTACCTTACCATTGGACGTCACACGATCAAACTCCAGCTAAGGAGATGACACCGGAAGTTTTCGAGAGCATAAACTTTGCTCAAAATGTTATTCAGAGACTACAGATTGCATCCCCGGAGAGGACAAGAGAAATGCAACCATATAGTACTTCGACTACGAAACCATTGAGTACGACACTCAATTTTCCTATTAGTATACCAGTCCGACAGGATACGACGTACGAAATACCCATCGTGGATCATCCAGAAATTATTTCAAACTTTAAGTTTCTTCCTGCAGTTGTTTTTAGCGATATGGGTAAGATATGTGATTTACGTAGACATATTACTCAAAAGGTCGTGTATAACGTTCCACCTCATATTCAAGATTTTAGGGAACTGGATAGAGCTGGTGCTGATATAGCTCCGAGTAATTTGAAAGGATATTTAACCAGAACGATTCGTTTATGGATTGGAACTGGAACCTTCGAGTCGGATACAGATATTGCCACGAATTGGCAAGGTAAGGTTATTCGTTTCGAAGATGTTAAGGACATAGAGAAGATTTGGCAACCTTCGGAAGAATTGTTGGACGAATGGAATAGAACGTTTAGATCGTTTCAGGAAAATGGTTACATGTTTTACGATAACGAGGGCGGCAGTCATCAACAGAGTTTGACTTCTAAGACTATACAAATTAGAGCGGCGGACGGAGTCTTGCACGTTTTCAGTAGACAGAGGAGCGACAAACGAATGCCGATACCTCCAGCAAATACAAAGCGACACCATCTCATCACTGACATAGTAAAGAAGATGGACCAAGCTTGTAATATCAATGCTAGAATGCTACCGAAGATGGTAAGAAATATGATTTTAGATAAAACTGTTGTAAAGATTGGATCAGGAGTAAGAGAGGACTTAATTAGCGACTTCGCCGGCATGACGGACAGCGATGACCGACTACCGACACCTTACGTCGACACTCGACCTCTTATTCTGTGGTCTATAGAACAAGGATATTTTCGTGAGTATAATACTCAGAAGACCGGAACTGGATACATTTCCTACCTGTTATTCAATTGGGATTATAAGGAAAGTAAGAGAACCAAGTATATTGAGACTTATGGAGAAGGTGATACTCCAGATATGAGTGAGTTTGAATCACAGCTCAAATGGAGAGGATGCGTGTATTGGGCTATTACGTCACCTCCAAGAGCGGTCCTACAATATTATTTAGCAATAGAGTCGTCAGTGAATGTTTGCTTAATCGCCGACATTGTGTCTCGGACTCTTAAAAGACATCCACTTTGTCTCGGAGAAGATCATACGTTCTACATGGAAGGGAGAATTCATACCGACGTGTTTAGACGATTTCTTGAACCCTTCTACAACTCCGACGCTCAGTGCAATGCCTTTACTCGAGCAGGATTTAGTATATTTCGAGACGTGTATCTTCGCTGTGCGGGATCTCTTATCGAAAGACCATCTATGTTTACATTGTTACCCTATGAAGGAGAACGTATCGTGGAGATTACGGATGAATCACTGAATCACAAATGATTATAGTGTGGGAGGAAGCGCTCGACCAATTGGAGATCTTATATACGAACGAGTGTGGTACCCTGCCAATACGATGTGTGGTAAATGTGGCGTCGCTGGACATCATTCGACCAAGTGCAGTGGAAAGCACATTACTACGACTCAACTAATCTGTGGATGGTGTGGAGATCAAGGGTCTCATACCTTTTATACTTGCTGGAGATTTATGGCTTAATGTACTTATTGCAATATAAAGGGACATCGAGCATCTGAATGCCAACTAAGAGACATACCTTATGAACACGAATCTGTAAAACTCGTGAGAAAACTATTCGATGAGTGGGAAGATTTAGCCGACGAACATGTATCGGCACAAAGAAGACGATTCCCGATGAGAGCGCATCTTGGATTTTGGGCGGTAAATCCCCAAACAATGATGTCGGAAGGATACATCTCCGCTATGCCCCAATATGACGAACTTATCGAGGTAGTCGACATTTTGCCTCACGATAGTGGATTTAGAGTGGTGCGCGAGTATCTGTTACAGATTCACCCGGACAATAAGAATACGTGGAATTTTCAGAAAGTTGTTAATCGTATCACGTATGGTGAATTTGATCGTTTCCGAACTATTATATATTCTTTAATCCAGGCTAACGTACGCCCATAGTAAAACATAATTATTAATACATAACATACACAATACATACAAGCACGATAAACCACAAGTAACATCAATTAATATGTAGGAAAAATATATTAAGGCGAAGCACGAGACGCTAGTACATACATCATACTTAGTAAGAAATAGTAGCACAATAAACATATAAACAAATGGTAAAATGTTAATAGACTAAAACATACAGTACATTAGATAAATTACAAGATAATAATTGTATTTCATACATAAAACATGGATTCACGCAACCTGCTTGTATGAATAGTGGCCAATGCAACCGCCCGTACAATACTATTTTCACTATTGTCGACACGGCGGAACAACGAATTTATTGCATTGAATCTAATGTGACAAAATTTGGGTAAGTTGAGTTCCCCGAACATTAGTGAAACGCTACAGTCGTAGCTGTAACCGAATAGACGCCTAGCAATATTGTTATAGCCAACGCGCAGTTTATTATATATGCTGAGACTGAGATTTCGCCTGGACCACAATGCATTGCAATAAAATTGTGTACAAAAGCATTGGAACAATTTACGCTTGATAGTTCTAGAACAAAATTTAAATTTAGAAATAAGCAGATTCCCACGTTTATACAAACTATGGAGTTGATTTAAAATATCAAAGTTATCATCTGTTGAGTTATGTAATATGTGACCCAAGTATTTGTATTTAGAAACAGTCTCCAATTTCGAACAATTAACAGTAATATTGTTTGCAAGTAAATTTTTATTTGTTTTAGGTGTAAATATCATGAGCTTAGATTTTTTGACGTTCACTTTAATGGAATGGGAATCTGCATATTTTTCATATATCTGTATAAGAGTGTTGAGCCCATGTATAGAATTAGAAGCCAAGGCTAGGTCATCAGCATATATAAAGTGGTTAGCCCGCTGGCCACTGACAACACAGCCGACGCCTGATTCGGTGAACTCGACACTGAGATCATCTACATAAAGGTTGTAGAATCTCGGTGACAAGATCCCGCCCTGTTTCATACCGTTGGATACAGTGAACGAAACAGACACGCAACCTCCCCACCGGACAGAAAGATGTTGAAATCTGTACCAAAACCGTATAATGCGAATAAAAAATAAAGGAACATTCCTGTCGATAAGCTTCGAAAATAATTTGTAATGGTTCACCAAGTCGAAGGCCTTCGACGAGTCAAGGAATACTCCAAAAACAGGACTGTCATTTATAATATAATGTTGAATAGTTTCTTTCAAAGCGTAGACACATAGTTCCGTGCCGAGGTCTGACTTGAATCCGAACTGAGAGTTTGACGTATAAAGAAATGAAGCATATCGATCAAGATAAATTAGTTCCAATATCTTACTGCATACAGTCGCTGTTGCTATACCACGATAGTTATCAACATCCGTTATGTCGGCATTTTTGTCCTTAACCAATGGAATAATGAACGACTCAAGAAGAGGTTCTGGAATATAACCATGTATATTAATTGCTGAAAACAAAAGAGCTAGCGTTTTATATAAGTTTACAGGGCCATTCTAAAAATGTTCACTGAATAATTCGTCTGGGCCGGCGCATTTGCCATTGGCCATAGCATCAATAGCAACAACGACCTCAGCAGTTTTAACTAACATATCATTAGAAAACACAATACTTTGTAACTTGCGCTCCACTGATTCTTTTAGAGTGTCATCATTAACAGAATTGTATAAATTCGAGAATTTATCTTTAAACATCTTACATACTGAAAAGCAGAATAAGGGAGCTTGGTTAACCGTCGCATGGGCATACCGAGCCGCGTTTTACCACAAACGTATACGAGCGAGCGTATTCGAGGAAGAGGAGATCCTAGAGGCGACAAATATACCAGCCACTCCGGTTGCGCCGTCTGCACGTCACCCTCGGGAGGACGGACAGGGTAGGATCATAAGGGTCCAGAAAGTGAGCCAACAATTAAAGAAGTCTATTAATATAGAAGAACGCAAGGGAGTTGAGCCGACCATTCGAATTACTCGGGATACGGTATCGCTTCCTTGAGAACCAACAGGAGGATCAGGACATACACCAGCTGATCAAAGGGGGGCGCAAGCTACTCTTGGGTCTGCGTCGTCCGCTTCCCGCGCGTTCCCAGACGTTTTACCAACTGTAGTGACAACTGATCGGTCATGAGGAATCGGTCGAGGTTTCGGGATACCAAATAGACGAATTTGTGAGGAAATGGTCGCACCGTCTCCCAACGTACAAGCGAAACCAGTGACTCGCCCCACGAGTCCCATATCGCGAGCAAAGTCACCTGTGCGCAGTTTTCGAGGACGCGGCAGGGCTCGATCTACTAAGCGATAAAAGGGAGGGCAAGGGTGGACGGAAGACTCGTGAGCCTTTCTTGTGAATTTTGTGATTTATTTGAGTTATATATTTTATATTTAGTAAGATTTATATTTAGTAAGATTTATATTTAGTAAGAATTTATATTTGCAAGATTTATATTTTATATTTGTGTTTATTCCGAACTTATGCAATTTATATTGTTCCGAATATTATGCAATTTATATCTTATAAGCAGTATTTGTATTTACAGTGAAATAGAAAGTAAGAGTAGATGGAAGACTCGTGGGCCTTTCTTATAGTTTCATTTGTAAAGCGTTATATTTTGTATTTAGAAAGTTTTATAGTTAGAAAGTTTTGTACTTAGAAAGACTCATATTTGTAATTATTCCGAACTTATGCAATCTACATTTAGGCACGAAAGTATTTGTAATTATTTGAATTTATGCAATATTTGAGATGCAAGAGTAGATGGAAGACTCGCGAGCCTTTCTTATGATTTTCATTTATTTGTATTTGTAATTATTTGAATTTATGCAATATCGAGATGCAATAGATTTATATTGGTGAATTTAATTTAGATTTATATTGTACTTACTTAGTAAAGCCTTAAATATGTAAGGTTTGAATTTGTAATTATTTTGTATCGAATTATTATGTAGAAAGGAAGTATTGCTTGAAATTTAATTTGTAAATATGTAGGTACGCCCTAAGTATTCTATAATTTGATGGATTATTGGTGAAAACCGTATATTTTATGCACGATAATATCCTGTTTTCATGGAGCGGTATAGAATTATATTCTCTAAATGCCGTGGATTTTCAAAATTTTATTTTATTCGAATTAACTTTGTTATAAAGATTACATTAAGTCCTCATTTGTATTTACTATATCTATTTGTACGATGATTAATCAAGTGGTTCAGTAGCTCAGGCAGAATACCTAAGGACTGTGGTAAATCTAAGGTTGAGAGTAGGCTAGAGCTAAGGTCGCGAGTAGCCTGGAGGTGAGGAAGGGAGTAGCTTGCTTAGGTGGATGGTAGGAAAAACCCGGCTTTCTATTGGCTGTTATAAATAGCTTACATAGTTTAAACTATATAGTAGTTCCCCTGGTTGAGGAGATGGGAAATCATGTACTGGGATAGGCTGCTAAGTTAACCCAACAAAACAACTACTTTTAATTAATTATTGATTACAGGCAAGGATTTGGAAGGAATTTTTTAATTTCATCAAAGGTTTACGTTTAATTAAACGAGTATCAGTTAATCGTGTTATATTGACAAATAAATTATCATATTACAAATATATTATCTAGTTTTCTAGACTTATGATTAAATAATAAACTTTCAATAATATGTCATGAGTTCAAAGGCATCCACGAGTACCGTGTTTGGATACGGGAATTAGCAAAGGAGACCGGCCATTTAGCGGAGGGGGGGGGGGGGGGGGGGGGTCATTTTTGGGGGTTTTAGAGCATGTAGTTGTAGGCCTAGGTTTTTGTACTACATGGTGTTGATCGTGTGGGTGGACCACCGAACAGTTGCGAATTTTAGACTAAAGAAGACAATTGTTTAAAATTTATTGTTTATTTGGTAATCCGATACTCACATTGCACATATAGAGTAAGATATACAGTATATTGTATAATTGCAATATTAAAAGTTAAGTTACAATAATACTTTGGACAATGGTGTGGCTAGTATTATAGCCCAATGTATTGTCTGGGAGTGCCGGGCAGGTAGGGGTGGTGTGCAGTGCTTGCAAAAAAAAAGGGGGGGGGGGGGATATTACTATTATGTGAATTGTGAGGTGAGAGATTGTTACTGTTGTTGTTGATAGGGAAATAATTAATTATCCTACGTTAATCTCCAGCGCAATCAATTGTTTCACTGGAGTTCCGATGCTGATCCAGGTATATAAAACTAAACTAATGAGTCGAGATAGGAAATACATAAAATATAAAATATTGGATGGAAAAGGTTATGGAAAATTGGTAAGATCTATGTTTTATTGATTGTTTACAGTGTACTTTAATTTAATATTTTAGAAGGTGACCTATTTCGAAAAGGGTACTGTATTTTAGATTTTTTATGTTTTACGTCAGCAGAGGAATCAGAGTTCCATATCGTTGGCCCTGAAAAATAATTATTACAGTTTGGAAAATATTGGAAAACTAATGGATCTTTGAGATGAGCAATGAGCATATCCTTGCCTTAAGGCCTGTTTACACGTGGCAACTTTTAGAGCAACTTTCTCGGCAACTTGTAGAGCAAACCAGGTTGCCGATCAAGTTGCTCTGTGTAAACACGTAAAAAAGTTGCCGTAAAAGTTGCTCAACTTTTAAGGCAACTTGAAGGAATTAGCGTTGGCAAATTAAAGCGGAATAATCAAATTAAATTATCAAAAACTAGCTAGTACATGTAGATAAAATGACCCACTATTTTACAGTTAAACTCGCTCTAAAAGTTGCCGGCCATCTCGCTCTAAAAGTTGCTCTAAAAGTTGCTCCAAAAGTTGCCGGCCATGTTGCTGGTAAAGTTGCCACGTGTAAACAGCGATTAAATTAAGTTGCTCCAAGAAACGTTGCTAGTTGCCGAGAAAGTTGATCTAAAAGTTGCCACGTGTAAACAGACCTTTAGGGGTAGAATAGCCTACGTTGATAGTAAAGACGTAAATGATAATATATTATCTGTTGAATAAGTTAAATTTGTATAAGTTACTGTATAATGTACAATGCTCTATATGTATATGACATGTTCTCATACTGTACCTTATATATTAATATTGATGTTTAAATATTTACAAAGTATAATAATTCTTATAAAAATATGTATGGTAGAAAAATACATTATTGCGTTTTTCCTTTCTCTCTGCGTTTTTCCTCCCGCTCTGGTCATTTTTCCGCGTAATTCTTTTCCCCCCTTGTTTACAGTCTGTTTTACCCCAGCCCTAGCTCAGGCAGAATACCTAAGGACTGTGGTAAATCTAAGGTTGAGAGTAGGCTAGAGCTAAGGTCGCGAGTAGCGTGGAGGTGAGGAAGGGAGTAGCTTGCTTAGGTGGATGGTAGGAAAAACCCGGCTTTCTATTGGCTGTTATAAATAGCTTACATAGTTTAAACTATATAGTAGTTCCCCTGGTTGAGGAGATGGGAAATCATGTACTGGGATAGGCTGCTAAGTTAACCCAACAAAACAACTAAACTTTTAATTAATTATTGATTACAGGCAAGGATTTGGAAGGAATTTTTTAATTTCATCAAAGGTTTACGTTTAATTAAACGAGTATCAGTTAATCGTGTTATATTGACAAATAAATTATCATATTACAAATATATTATCTAGTTTTCTAGACTTATGAGTAAATAATAAACTTTCAATAATATGTCATGAGTTCAAAGGCATCCACGAGTACCGTGTTTGGATACGGGAATTAGCAAAGGAGACCTGCCATTTAGCGGAGGGGGGGGGGGGGGGGGGGGGTCATTTTTGGGGGTTTTAGAGCATGTAGTTGTAGGCCTAGGTTTTTGTACTACATGGTGTTGATCGTGTGGGTGGACCACCGAACAGTTGCGAATTTTAGACTAAAGAAGACAATTGTTTAAAATTTATTGTTTATTTGGTAATCCGATACTCACATTGCACATATAGAGTAAGATATACAGTATATTGTATAATTGCAATATTAAAAGTTAAGTTACAATAATACTTTGGACAATGGTGTGGCTAGTATTATAGCCCAATGTATTGTCTGGGAGTGCCGGGCAGGTAGGGGTGGTGTGCAGTGCTTGCAAAAAAAAAGGGGGGGGGGGGATATTACTATTATGTGAATTGTGAGGTGAGAGATTGTTACTGTTGTTGTTGATAGGGAAATAATTAATTATCCTACGTTAATCTCCAGCGCAATCAATTGTTTCACTGGAGTTCCGATGCTGATCCAGGTATATAAAACTAAACTAATGAGTCGAGATAGGAAATACATAAAATATAAAATATTGGATGGAAAAGGTTATGGAAAATTGGTAAGATCTATGTTTTATTGATTGTTTACAGTGTACTTTAATTTAATATTTTAGAAGGTGACCTATTTCGAAAAGGGTACTGTATTTTAGATTTTTTATGTTTTACGTCAGCAGAGGAATCAGAGTTCCATATCGTTGGCCCTGAAAAATAATTATTACAGTTTGGAAAATATTGGAAAACTAATGGATCTTTGAGATGAGCAATGAGCATATCCTTGCCTTAAGGCCTGTTTACACGTGGCAACTTTTAGAGCAACTTTCTCGGCAACTTGTAGAGCAAACCAGGTTGCCGATCAAGTTGCTCTGTGTAAACACGTAAAAAAGTTGCCGTAAAAGTTGCTCAACTTTTAAGGCAACTTGAAGGAATTAGCGTTGGCAAATTAAAGCGGAATAATCAAATTAAATTATCAAAAACTAGCTAGTACATGTAGATAAAATGACCCACTATTTTACAGTTAAACTCGCTCTAAAAGTTGCCGGCCATCTCGCTCTAAAAGTTGCTCTAAAAGTTGCTCCAAAAGTTGCCGGCCATGTTGCTGGTAAAGTTGCCACGTGTAAACAGCGATTAAATTAAGTTGCTCCAAGAAACGTTGCTAGTTGCCGAGAAAGTTGATCTAAAAGTTGCCACATGTAAACAGACCTTTAGGGGTAGAATAGCTTACGTTGATAGTAAAGACGTAAATGATAATATATTATCTGTTGAATAAGTTAAATTTGTATAAGTTACTGTATAATGTACAATGCTCTATATGTATATGACATGTTCTCATACTGTACCTTATAATATTAATATTGATGTTTAAATATTTACAAAGTATAATAATTCTTATAAAAATATGTATGGTAGAAAAATACATTATTGCGTTTTTCCTTTCTCTCTGCGTTTTTCCTCCCGCTCTGGTCATTTTTCCGCGTAATTCTTTTCCCCCCTTGTTTACAGTCTGTTTTACCCCAGCCCTAGCTCAGTCGGTAAAGCGTTGGAAATTATATGTAGTAGGTATTGAGTTCGAATCCTAGTAGGTGCGAATTATTTTTGTGCAGAATTTCAACTCATTTAAATTAACCGCTACAAATTAAATTGCATTTGCCTGTACCTAGATTAACCAATGGGACTGTAGTTATTAGATAGTAACCAATGTCGTGCAAGTTATATATTCGCTGGACCAATAGTTATCTTTAAAAACCTATTAGAACTCATAGAACAATCGAGAATTTTCTCGATTGATTGCAGCACAAATTTGCTATAAAAGGTGCGATTTCGTTCATTAGTTAACACAGTTGCAGACCGTTATTCTCACTTACATCCATTAGTTATTTCAGATTACATTGTATACATTATTATAATTGTTGGTGATCTGTAATAAAGTCAGAATTATCGCTATATCTGCCCTTTTTCTATCATGTTTTACCACGGTGAACTTAACTGAGGGACAGGATGGCAGGCTAAACATCGGGCCACAGCAATGAACGGGAACATCTGAGGAATGTAGACAGGAGACAACCCGCAATATCATTCTTAGTTATTCGCCCATCGCCTGAAAGGTTAGACAGCGTTCAATGCCTTGCTATCTAAGTGTAAGACCAAAGATCGAAGGTAGAGGTAGTGACATGCTGTGCGCCAAAAATTACATCTAGGGACCGTACTGTCTTAATTCAGAGAAAACCCACAGTAGACCTTCATATTCCTACGGGGGGAGAGGAGAGGAGCTCAGGCAGAGATACTAGTACACAGATAGGACGCAGGCACACCGGTACAAGGCATACACATTGGTAGGGTGCAGCAAACTGTACGCCTAACTCTTGCTAAGTACAGGTGCGTCTGTGACTGTTTGTAGTACAACGGTGTCCATTGCATTAGAACTTGTAGGCCAGAAGGGTTACTGTGTTTTTACCTGAATTAGGATTGTACCGTTCAGGCGGTAGGGCAGTTTACAACTAGGCGCAAATAAATTGAGGCTATTTAGGGATACTAACATCTACCGTGTCCCCGCCAACATTCTGTTAGGAAGTTGCTGTGCCCATCTAAGCAACTAAAATTCTAGATAAGAACACCAGGCTAGCTATTAGTACCTGTACGCCTACTGTAGTAAACTAACACATTTCTTCTTAGTATTAGGGACCTGGTAAATTAAATTGCCGAATTCTGGGCGTAGTATTAACCTTATGCCTGAATTTGAGTCCTGGAAATACACAAAAGGGGGAGGAGCCTTATCATTCGTGAGTATTGGACCTACAAGTTATAAAATTAGAACATTTGCAAAATGTACACCGGACCCAGTAATTATATATATGAAGGAGCAAAACTGACTTTGACTGTTTAGAACAAAGACACACGCGCGTTAGAAATTATTTACACCTCAAAATATATAAAATAATTTTTGTCCATACTGTGCTTTGCCCGCTAGTTAGACCTTTCTGCACCTAGCTAGCGTCTCTTTCGCCCAACCATATAAATCACACCGCGGCAAAGTATACGAGCGCCCTTAGTCCGTCAGTGAGTCAGCCTGATTTAGGATTCGCTGCGCGGGATTTTGTTTTATCGAAGTTTGTCCGTTCGTAGACTGTTTTCTGCCTCACCGGTTATAAGAGACCGATACTGCAATATATTTTCGCTTACTTGGAGTTTACTGTTTTGGTGAGAAGGTCGGATTAAGATTTGATTCACAAACTTTACAGTAGGATATTGCAGGGTATTTTGTTACTGTCTCTTCGAATACGTATAGAAGGTGTTTCCTTTATAAACTAACGTGTAGAAGGTGTTTCCTTTATAAACTAACGTATAAAAGGTGTTTCCTTTATAAACTAACGTATAGAAGGTGTTTCCTTTATAAACTAACGTATATAAGGTGTTTCCTTTATAAACTAACGTGTAGAAGGTGTTTCCTTTATAAACTAACGTGTAGAAGGTGTTTCCTTTATAAACTAACGTATAGAAGGTGTTTCCTTTATAAACTAACGTATATAAGGTGTTTCCTTTATAAACTAACGTATATAAGGTGTTTCCTTTATAAACTAACGTATAGAAGGTGTTTCCTTTATAAACTAACGTATATAAGGTGTTTCCTTTATAAACTAACGTATATAAGGTGTTTCCTTTATAAACTAACGTATAGAAGGTGTTTCCATTATAAACTAACTTATAGAAGGTGTTTCCTTTATAAACTAACGTATATAAGGTGTTTCCTTTATAAACTAACGTATATAAGGTGTTTCCTTTATAAACTAACGTATAGAAGGTGTTTCCTTTATAAACTAACGTATATAATGTGTTTCCTTTATAAACTAACGTATATAAGGTGTTTCCTTTATAAACTAACGTATATAAGGTGTTTCCATTATAAACTAACGTATATAAGGTGTTTCCTTTATAAACTAACGTATATAATGTGTTTCCTTTATAAACTAACGTATATAAGGTGTTTCCTTTATAAACTAACGTATATAAGGTGTTTCCTTTATAAACTAACGTATATAAGGTGTTTCCTTTATAAACTAACGTATATAAGGTGTTTCCTTTATAAACTAACGTATATAAGGTGTTTCCTATATAAACTAACGTATATAATGTGTTTCCTTTATAAACTAACGTATATAAGGTGTTTCCTTTATAAACTAACGTATATAAGGTGATCCATTATAAACTAACGTATATAAGGTGTTTCCTTTATAAACTAACGTATATAATGTGTTTCCTTTATAAACTAACGTATATAAGGTGTTTCCTTTATAAACTAACGTATAGAAGGTGTGTCCTTTATAAACTAACGTATAGAAGGTGTTTCCTTTATAAACTAACGTATAGAAGGTGTTTCCTTTATAAACTAACGTATAGAAGGTGTTTCCTTTATAAACTAACGTATAGAAGGTGTTTCCTTTATAAACTAACGTATATAAGGTGTTTCCTTTATAAACTAACGTATAGAAGGTGTTTCCATTATAAACTAACGTATATAAGGTGTTTCCTTTATAAACTAACGTATATAATGTGTTTCCTTTATAAACTAACGTATATAAGGTGTTTCCTTTATAAACTAACGTATATAAGGTGTTTCCTTTAGAAACTAACGTGTATAAGATGTTTCCTTTATAAACTAACGTATAGAAGGTGTTTCCTTTATAGACTAACGTATATAAGGTGTTTCCTTTATTAACTAACGTGTAGAAGGTGTTTCCTTTATAAACTAACGTGTAGAAGGTGTTTCCTTTATAAACTAACGTATAGAAGGTGTTTCCTTTATAAACTAACGTATATAAGGTGTTTCCTTTATAAACTAACGTATAGAAGGTGTTTCCATTATAAACTAACGTATATAAGGTGTTTCCTTTATAAACTAACGTATATAAGGTGTTTCCTTTATAAACTAACGTATAGAAGGTGTTTCCATTATAAACTAACGTATAGAAGGTGTTTCCTTTATAAACTAACGTATATAAGGTGTTTCCTTTATAAACTAACGTATATAAGGTGTTTCCTTTATAAACTAACGTATATAAGGTGTTTCCTTTATAAACTAACGTATATAAGGTGTTTCCTTTATAAACTAACGTATAGAAGGTGTTTCCTTTATAAACTAACGTATAGAAGGTGTTTCCTTTATAAACTAACGTATATAAGGTGTTTCCTTTATAAACTAACGTATATAAGGTGTCTCCTTTATAAACTAACGTATAAAAGGTGTTTCCTTTATAAACTAACGTATATAAGGTGTTTCCTTTATAAACTAACGTATAGAAGGTGTTTCCATTATAAACTAACGTATAGAAGGTGTTTCCTTTATAAACTAACGTATATAAGGTGTTTCCTTTATAAACTAACGTATATAAGGTGTTTCCTTTATAAACTAACGTATAGAAGGTGTTTCCTTTATAAACTAACGTATATAAGGTGTTTCCTTTATAAACTAACGTATAGAAGGTGTTTCCATTATAAACTAACGTATAGAAGGTGTTTCCTTTATAAACTAACGTATATAAGGTGTTTCCTTTATAAACTAACGTATATAAGGTGTTTCCTTTATAAACTAACGTATAGAAGGTGTTTCCTTTATAAACTAGCGTATAGAAGGTGTTTCCTTTATAAACTAACGTATAGAAGGTGTTTCCTTTATAAACTAACGTATAGAAGGTGTTTCCTTTATAAACTAACGTATAGAAAGTGTTTCCTTTATAAACTAACGTATAGAAGGTGTTTCCTTTATAAACTAACGTATAGAAGGTGTTTCCTTTATAAACTAACGTATAGAAGGTGTTTCCTTTATAAACTAACGTATAGAAAGTGTTTCCTTTATAAACTAACGTATAGAAGGTGTTTCCTTTATAAACTAACGTATAGAAAGTGTTTCCTTTATAAACTAACGTATAGAAGGTGTTTCCTTTATAAACTAACGTATAGAAGGTGTTTCCTTTATAAACTAACGTATATAAGGTGTTTCCTTTATAAACTAACGTATAGAAGGTGTTTCCTTTATAAACTAACGTATAGAAAGTGTTTCCTTTATAGACTAACGTATAGAAGGTGTTTCCTTTATAAACTAACGTGTAGAAGGTGTTTCCTTTATAAACTAACGTATAGAAGGTGTTTCCTTTATAAACTAACGTATATAAGGTGTTTCCTTTATTAACTAACGTGTAGAAGGTGTTTCCTTTATAAACTAACGTATAGAAAGTGTTTCCTTTATAAACTAACGTATAGAAGGTGTTTCCTTTATAAACTAACGTATAGAAGGTGTTTCCTTTATAAACTAACGTATAGAAGGTGTTTCCTTTATAAACTAACGTATAGAAGGTGTTTCCTTTATAAACTAACGTATAGAAAGTGTTTCCTTTATAAACTAACGTATAGAAGGTGTTTCCTTTATAAACTAACGTATAGAAAGTGTTTCCTTTATAAACTAACGTATAGAAGGTGTTTCCTTTATAAACTAACGTATAGAAGGTGTTTCCTTTATAAACTAACGTATATAAGGTGTTTCCTTTATAAACTAACGTATAGAAGGTGTTTCCTTTATAAACTAACGTATAGAAAGTGTTTCCTTTATAGACTAACGTATAGAAGGTGTTTCCTTTATAAACTAACGTGTAGAAGGTGTTTCCTTTATAAACTAACGTATAGAAGGTGTTTCCTTTATAAACTAACGTATATAAGGTGTTTCCTTTATAAACTAACGTGTAGAAGGTGTTTCCTTTATAAACTAACGTATAGAAGGTGTTTCCTTTATAAACTAACGTATAGAAGGTGTTTCCTTTATAAACTAACGTATATAAGGTGTTTCCTTTATAAACTAACGTGTAGAAGGTGTTTCCTCCATAGATTCCCGGCGACAGTTCTAACGATGGAAAACTCATTGACTCTCGCAGTCCAGTAAAGGCCAGAGCAATACAGAGCAGAATAATAGGTAGGAACACCTGACACACTAAACCCTTTACATCTCGGCGGAAGTGGTTCACTTTGAGAGCGAGTAAAGCAAACAGCTGGCCTCCGGTTGTACATGTCCCCATAGCAACATCAGGCAGTGCAGCTATAACAAAAGGATAGTAATTTATAACCGGTTTATAAGAGGTTATTCAGTTTATTTCGCTAAAGGTAACTAACTCACACCCTTTTGCTAACCTACTAAATCCAACTAACTAACTCACCACAATGTTTGCTTTCTTTCGTTAGTTTCTCATTTGATCTATTTGGGGTTTCGCTTTTCGCTTTTTTCGGTTCCGACTCCGACACATTTCTGAAATGAACTTGAGCGCCATCTACCGTGTAGCTGGATGAATCGTGTGTCGTAGTCTCCTCTGCCGGTGTCCCATATGACTCATTATCACTAGGCGACCAGTAAATGTTATCAACAGACTGTTTACTGACGGATTTGCCATCACCCGAAATTTGAAGAAACACCTAAACACATACAGGTGATAGTGTAACTGTGTAGCACTGCGAATAACCAATTATATTTGTTACTTTAAAAAACTGTAATCATAAAAAACAAATGAAAAATTATGGTAAAAAATAGGGGTGTGCCGGATATCCGACCGGGCC
Source organism: Nemertoderma westbladi (assembly GCA_032718475.1). Classification (NCBI taxonomy): domain Eukaryota; kingdom Metazoa; phylum Xenacoelomorpha; order Nemertodermatida; family Nemertodermatidae; genus Nemertoderma; species Nemertoderma westbladi. The sequence goes on from JAUCBJ010007863.1 coordinate 68,165, forward strand.
GGAATTCCGGCCGGATTTTGAGAAAAAAATCCGGTTCCGGCTCCGGCCGGATTTCAATTTTTTTGGCCGGATTTAAATTTCCACGAATTGTTGACAAAATTTACAATTTATCTACATGCTAAATGTAGATGCTTGTATTTAGTTTTCACATGCTTGTATTTGGTTGGGCTCAGCCTCACTAACACTTAATATATAATAAATAGTACATATATGGCCACTCATATACTAATTATAACTAGTCAATAATTATTATATTGTCCCAGCCATCGCGCAAGCTTTGATGTTTGGTCTAGCTTTGTCCTAGCTTGTTGGAGCATCTAGCTTGTTGATGAGCGTAGATGGTTTGTTATAAATTGATATTAAGCTTACCACCGTGAATGACCAGTTTATATATTCAAAAATTCGACAGGCAATTTTGAAACTCTTAGTAAATCCCATTTAACTCAGAGAGTATAAAAAAACTACAGCTACTGTATTACTTCGTTCTATTTTTCAATTTAAACTTTATTTATCAAATCAATCCATTACCATTATATTAAATATGAAATCGGCGTAGGTTGGTAAAAAAAATATTAGTTTCTCTTAACGATCCAGAAGTCGACGAGAGCGGTTCTCATCAAATACATTACCAGCCTCTACAAATATTCGCCCGGAATAAATTGAAGACGCTGGAGATATTAAATATATATACATGTACAAGTATTTGTAAATTAGGAAATTATTCCTTATTTGCAGCCCACCAACGTAAAACGCTCTTCTCATCCCGTTTAGTTTGGATAATTGACATATACTTACTTATCTACTTCTGAATTCTTATTCAAGTCGAAGTCCTTATCATCATGACATTGCTTATAAGTATCCAGCACGTTATCTATCGTTGCAGGAACTTACGCCCAAAGGACCAAATGGTACCCTCCCTCCCTCCAGTTCTGTTCATGCATAAAGGTACCACCATATAGCTGATTCAAGGAAAAAGTGGTGATATATAAAAAAAATCCGGCTTGGCCGGAATTCCGACCGGATTTTTTTTACAAATCCGGCTCCGGCTCTGGTCTAGCCGGTTTGAAAATAGTAAATCCAGAACATCCCTAGTAAAAAAGTGTTCGCGGTATTTCACTTTATCATAACGCGAGGTACATATTTTTTGGATTTATTTTTTATGAATATGCCAATATCAGTAGTGGGTGCGGTAACATAAAATTCGGGCATATTTGATAGACTAGGGGCGATTTATGGGCGAAAATTGAGGTGACTTACGGGGCGCGGGTATCATATCAGATATTTAAGGGCCAGGGGTGGGAGGCAAAATCAAGCAATACTTTCAGCTGTCAGGGTTGCCTGATAGTTATTTAGGCCTAGACAACCTCCTTCTACTTTGGTAGTTGGTATCCCGCTAGGCCTGGGTACAAGGACTGCCCTTAGCAGTTCCTGGTCATCGGTGGCGATTACGAGCCTGAAAAGGATTTGGAAAGCTTAGCTGATTGCGCCACGGATTTGCGACGGGAATTGACAGATCCTTAGCGGTCCCCAGTGCGTTGGCTATGACTGAGCCTGAAAGGGACTCGGGCGGAGTCTTCGCAATGGGGACTTGCAAAGGATCGACTGACCGGATGGAAAGGAAGGGTTCGATGAGGACTGACTTCCTGGCGTGGGTTCCATGACTGGCGTTAGTAGGAGCCTGAAAAGGATTTGGAAAGCTCCGACAGTTGGGACTCACAACAGGCCGACAGACCCCTAGCTAAGCCGACTGCTTTCCTGATGACCGAACCCGCTAGGGTTTGGGAAGGGTGGGATGGACATGCGTCAGGGTCGAAAGACAGAGGACCGGACTCTACTGGCCTACTGACTATTCGGAGCAGCTTCTCGGCTACCAATTCAATTACAAGCCTGAAAAAGATTCGGAAAGCTTAGGTGGTTCGGACCCTGCAATGAACCGACAGATCCCCAGCTAAGCCGTTCCGCTTTCCTGATGACCGATCCCGTCAGGGTTCAGGAAGGGTGGGGCGGACATGCGAAGGATCGACCGACACTGACACTATGGTACCGGGACTAGGACAGAGGGAAAATGGGGAATATTAGTTAGGTCAAAATCTGAAAGCGAACAGTGGGTAATTAAATAACTTACTGTATATTTACAAATATATTTATATATTTGTGTATTATTGTGAATAATTGGTATATTGGTGTGGGGAAGCCCAAATTATTCTCAATCAGAGTTCAAGTTACATTAAAGATTATATCCAACCAATGAAACTTTTTCTCTACCCGCAATTCTGCATCTCAGGTAATATCCTTCTCCACTCCCAATATCCGGTGACTGGCCGGGATAAAGAGGTTTGAAAATTCCGCCTCCAGCATCGGTGTTTTCCCCCCTGGTGTTGGGAATAACGGCAACAAAATTGAGAATAATACGCAGTCAACTTCAACTGGTGGAAGTTGGGAATTCAACAGACAAGTATTCTTCAAACTCTCTCTGTGCTTAACCAGCACCCACTACGAGGAAACTCTGGTATTTGATTTGAGACAAAGCCATGGTTTAATAAACTCACAAACTCAATCCAAACTGTCTATAACTCGTAGTCGGCAGATCATTGACAGAGAGTCGTTAACAGGGAATGGAAGTATCGATCACACCTATTGATATAATCCAAGTTGAACCAGGAATCTGGCACATCGAAGTTGAGGTACAGGGTACCAACGTGGGACGATTTAGAATTACTGTCCGGGTAGTTCAAGCCGAATACGAAACGTATGACAAGCTGTTTTACGACATGGCATACTTGGCGATAAACGAAGCGCTAGAGTAATGAAGGATAACGCCTATGACACTGAAGGGGTAGAACCTCACACAGACTCAGACACCGACGAGGTCCCAAATATAAAAAAACATGGCCTGTCGGTTTGGCGCTCTCAAGGGCGGGGTCACTTGGGCCTAGAACCGCATCGAGAAACAACTAGGGGAGTCAAGATCCCCCTCAGCGATATACAAACTCAGCTACAAAAAATCAGGAATATCCTCCAACGATACGAACGAATAATACAAGCATACCAGGAACTCATTCCCGCAACCGATCTGGAGAACTACCCCAGAATGGAGGAACATACTGCACACTTGGAAGAGTTCCGTAAACAACATCGGAGGACCCTCAGCCTCATGAGAGGTTACGAGGAACAATATTACAAAAGGACTAAAAAGGCGGACATGGAATCAGTGCGGACCTCCGGTACCAGAACATTGGTTCCGAGAAAGAAGACTGGGTCCTCGAGGCACCAGCACTCCAGCGCCAGGAGCGAGATATCCGGATCAGCGTGTAGTTCCCAAGGGAGTGAACCCCTCCCAGTTACGGGAACAGAGAGCATGGGCCCTTAAAGCACGGATGGAAGATGAATACGTCCAATTCCAAATCGAACAGGATGTACTAGCAGAAGAAAGACATAAACAGGAAACTGAACAACAGGTCGAAATGCGTAAACAGGAGGTTGAACAACGTAAACAAGAGGCCGAAATGCATAAACAGGAGGCCAAACGACAGGCCAAACAACGTAAACAAGAGGCCGAAATGCGTAAACAAAATGCCGAAGCCCAAGCACTCCTTATTCACAAAAAGAATGCGGATATCGCCAAACTCGCAGACTATGAGGCCGCACTCATTGAAAGAGACCATCAACTGTACGAGGATTGGGAGAAGGGCTTAGAACAGGAATATGAACCAATCCCAGTTCCGGAATTGGAGAAGTCATTTACACCACCGGCAGTAAAACCTCCGAAACCCGAGTTCCCGCCGGTCATTCGGTCCACACTCTCGGCGCAAGCCCCGGTTTTCCACCCCCCACCGGTCACACTTAAGAACGAGGAACCTTACTTCCCTTCCAATCCTACGGCACCGAGCGTCCACAAGTACGAGCTTGAAAGGGACTCGGAACGTGACGCCACCCCTCGATCCACTAATCCATTCACGTCCACCCCGAAAATCTGCAACCGCGTTGTTATTAAAACTCTACCTCTTATTATTGATCCATCATGTATGGGAGAGAACATTAGTAATTACGGACCTCCTAGTCATTCCAGTTCGGACGACGGCGGCATTATACGAGGCTTGGAGAACCATCTGGCTATGCCCAAGATAGAAATCCGTACCTTTGAGGGTGACCCCATCGACTACCTCGGATTTAAAAAATGGTTCTTCACTCAAATGGGATCGACGGACATTACCGATGCGCAAAAACTGGTATATTTGTCTCAGTATTTGGGTGACAAACCACGCCGTATTGTTCGGTGCTTCGAAGGAGGATCCCACGAGGCGTATCACGATGCATGGAAAACGATGCATGGCAACATTGGAACCATAATTAACAAGACGCTTGAAAAACTAATACAAGATGCTGGATCCCTACGAGACCCACAGAATATACAAGAGTTTTCGGACTCAATGAAGGATGCTTATTATACTTTGAAACCAGTAAACAAAGAAGAACAAGTAAATAACATCTTAACCCTATTACCACTGGGGTGTTTTGACCATTAGCACCACTGGGGGGGGGGGGGCCGATTCGGCCCACCCACTATATTTTTGTAGTCGTCCAATGAAATCCTACAAAATTTGGGCTGTTGGTGAAACAACTATAGATGAACACTACCAAACCTTAAAAAGTTAAAATTTCATAAGCATGGACTCATAATTTTGATGAAAAATAAAAGTAGTCCCAGGACAAAATTACAAAATTTTTCGTTTTCTAAAAACTAATAGTGTGGCAGTGTTGGCTAGATTTAGTAGGTTTTTCAAGACGCTGAATCGAATGTGATTATATTCCACTTCCAAAAATTGAAGTGGATGCTATTTTTCGTGCACCTAAGAAGTGGGCGTGGCACTTCAAATTTTGAAAAATTAGATATTCAGAAAATGCCCTTAATTTTTTTATTTCAACGCATCTTTATGGGTTTTCTGGGCCGCTGAATCGATTGAAAGTAATATAGAAGCCTGAAGACTGAGTGGTTCGCCATTTTTGGTGCACCAAAATTAGGGCGTGGCACTTCAAATTTTGAAAAATACGAGATTCGGAAAATAAACCAAAATTGAAATTTTAACGAATTTATATAGGTTTTCCAGACCGCTGAATCGATTGAAAGTAATATAGAAGCCTGAAGACTTAGAAGTTAGCCATTTTTTGAAATCAAAACTTTAGTGTTTTTTCCGAATAAAGTAATTTTGAAAATTTGAAGTGCCACGCCCTAATTTTGGTGCACCGAAAATTACGTACACAAAGGATTTGAGGCTTCTATATTACTTTCAATCGATTCAGCGCTCCAGAAAACCTATAAAATTAATTTGAAATCAAAACTTTAGTGAATTTTCCGAATCTCGTATTTTTCAAAATTTGAAGTGCCACGCCCTAATTTTGGTGCACCAAAAATGGCGAACCACTAAGTCTTCAGGCTTCTATACTACTTTTAATCGATTCAGCGCTCCAGAAAACCAATAAAAATGCTTCGAAATCAGAACTTTAGTAAATTTTCCGAATAAAGTAATTTTGAAATTTTAAAGTGCCACGCCCTAAATTTGGTGCTCCAAAAATGACGTACCACTACACTTACATACTTGTATAGAGCATTAGAGTGATCCAAACCAATAAAAATAAATAAAAATAGCCCAAACATAAATAATTACTAAATCACGAATGACTTTGTAAAATTCGAAAATTTCAAAAAATTTGGTGCTGGAGACCAAATTTTGAGGTGGCACCCACATCGAAAAGTAGAAATCCAATTGCAACGGCGTTTTTTGCAAAAGATGCGGCATTAAATTTGGCTAATTCTCACAAAAAATTGGGCCGGTACGTAATGTGGTTGCATAGTTACAGCAACTAAAAACTAGGAAGGGGCCGATTCGCCCCCCCCCCCCCTCCCAGTGGTAATAGGGTTAAACCTCCAACAAATTGCCCGGAAATTTCCCAGATGGCTACAAAGTAAATGGGCATATAAATGTGTAGATGTGAGCGGATTCAATTCCGCCCACCATCCCATAAAGTTGGGAAAGGGCACCATTTAGCAATATTGGGGATACGAGGTTAATCCCCAATTAACCTCATATCACACACCCAATAAACGGGTACAACAAACCCCAAAGAACCACACAAAGGAGGTAAGGGGTCAAACCTCTTGGGAGAGGGAAAGTAACAGCAGCGGGGGGCAAGCACCCCCACAGAGGTGAGAGGCGAGAAGTGGGATAACAGCCAATGAGGACAGGGGGGAGAGTATCCACTGGACGAAGGCCGTAGTAGTGTACTAATCATATACATATATATTGTCCTGCTACCGGTCGGTTGTTCAGTTTACTCAGTCATTGTCATTAGTGCAGTTAGGTGACATTTTCGTACCATCACCGCCGTCACCACCACTACCGGTACAATGTTATTTATCATACTTACATATATATTTCTTGCTACTATATTATATTTGCGTGAGTCAATAATATCAGAACAACAGCAACAACTAACTATCTTTTCACAACGAGCGGCGATGCGTAACGAGAACAAACCGGTCGGGATCCCATGATCCCATCACAGTACTAAAATCAGACAACTGCTAAAGCTGTGACTGCCAGCCACCATCAAAGACTAAAGGATGAGCGAAGCCCGAAATCTAGAGGGAGAGACGACACCGCCGCGGACCTCGGACGATACGAACGAAACGATCCGCGAGGCCGCGACGCGACGGTATCGACCCGCAACGCCGGACTCGCCGGAAAGGAACGATCCGGTAGCCCAAGCGGAGGGCAGCTGTCTACCACAACGGGAGGAGGAGTTGACGCACGACGGCGCTCGTAGTACCGATGTCTCCAGCCAGCCACAGGCCGAGGGCGATGGATGGCCCACCGGAACGGCGACGGTGGGGCCGCCGGTACGACACCAAACCAGGAGGGGAGGAGGAGAGGTCGGCAACGAGGACATCGGAACCAGTGACCGGCTCTGACGAGCCTACAACGCAACAAAGAAGCAACTTAAGGAGGCCAGGGAAGGAGTAAAGATAGACCAAGGGAAGTTGAGTCGGCGACTAGGTGAGTCGAATAAACATTTTACATACCTAGTTCGCTTCGGACAGGGAGAACTAGCCAGTGAGAGAGCGAGGGGGGTCGCCAACAAACTATTTGAACTGTGGCGATCCGGGATTATGGAGCCCCAAGTTGTGTACATAGGGCCGTATTTAGTGGATGCTAGGGGAATTAAATTGGTGGGTTGGGCAGACCCGCACAAGGGCAAATCCGAGATTAACCCCGAGGATTCGGTCTCGTCGGTTAGCAAGGGCCCCAGAAAGCGGGGGAAAGTTAGTAGGACAGAGAGGCGACAGGAGTCCGTCGCAACCGACAAGTCCGCTACATCCTCCGCAAAAGTAAGAAGGGTGTTAGAAATAGATCTGGCTTGTCAGTTGGATATGGTGGCGCTAGACCAGAAAGAGTTAGAGAGGCAGTTGGAAGAGGGAGCTGCGTTGCTAGAGAAAGAGAGAGAGTTGGCGAGGGAGTGTAAAGAGAGAGCCGAGAGGGTGGCCAGGAACTGTAGGGAGCAAGAAGAGAGGGAGAAAGAGGAGCGCAAAGAGCGAGAAGGGTGATGGAGAAAGAGGAGTGCAAAGAGCGAGAAGAGAGGGAGAAAGAGGAGCGCAAAGAGCGAGAAACGAGAGAAAGAAATGAACGTAGAGAGCGGGTGGCGAGAGAAACAGAGTTAGCAAACAGAGTTTGCGAGAGGATAGGGAGAGAGAGAGAACGGGAAAGTGTGTGTGAGATGATATGCACGCCCGGCTGAGGGGGCTTATGCAATACCAGGCCAAACAATAGCGCCGACTAGAACTGGCACAGTTGGGGCTATCAGAGAGTGAGGCTGGCTCGGGTAGTGTTTACGAGGAGCCAGAAGTTATGGAAACCTTTGTTAATACCCCACTTACAGGGACCAGACGACAGACCCAAGACTGGTGTAACCGTAAGGCGGGGGGGAGGGGGGGGGGGGGGTAATAACAATACAGTAGAAAACGTTAATATTAATAGTACCATAGTAGATAACCCTAATCAAACTTTCATTGCAGGAAATAATATTTTGCCCGATAATAGTAATTTAAATCCGAACGATCCTAATTTAAATGTAGAAAATAATTCAAATAATCTAGATTCGAATATATAAAATAATTCAAATAATTTAAATTTAAATACGCAAATAATCTAAATAATAATCTTAATTCAAACGAACAAAATAAACCCAATTCTAACCAAAATATACAGAATAATTTAAATAATAACCCGAATTCAGCACAGAATAATCCTAATAATTTAAATAATTTAGAAAATAACATTGATACTGGTGCTAATAATGTAAACGCAACAAATCTAGGTGGCCCGGCAAATGAGAGCCTGGTAGGCCACGCAGCTAATACGCAGGGAGTAGCGGGGTTGAGTCAACCCGACGGGGGCCTGGTAGGCCACATAGTTAGGCAGGAAGTAGCGGGGTTGAGTCCACCCTACGGGGGCCTGGTAGGCCACGTAGTTAGGCAGGGTGTAGCGGGGTTGAGTCAACCCGACGGGGGCCTAGTAGGCCACACAGTAGTAGAGGGAGAGGTGAGGGTGAATAGACCCAGTCACAGTAGAGATAGTGCATCGACTAGAGAGGGGCGTAGAAGCTAAGTGAGAGATAGTGAAGTGATAGGTGGCGAGTGGGGGCTACAGGAGCCCCACAACGAGGGATTAGCGGCGAGGGGGGGGGGGGGGTGGGCAGAGAGTACCCCACAGGCGTCAGCGGATAATGGGCGGGGCGAATTAGGTGGACCGCAGCACCCGGCGATGGAGAACAGTAGGGGAATTACGAATATCCCCAGCGGCGTGCGACTGGGTAGAGAGAGAGAGGTTGGCGTCGCGAGAGGGCGAGCGACGAGACGTCGAGCCCAGTCAGAAGAGGGAAGAAGAACAGTGGAGTTTAACCGGGAGGTCGATGATAGATCTCACGAGCAGGGACACTACACTGCAGAAAGAAGAAGAGAAGAGTGTAGAAGAAGTGTCGTTGCAAGCGACAGGAGAGCGAGGACGGATAGCCAGCCGTCAGTCGTAGAGATGGAGTTGGAGAGTCAGTGGGGTCGAACTCCGGGAGATTGCCGTCGCCCCGGAGAGACGCGACCTGACAAGGTGTACTATACACCGAGAGAGGGCTATAGGGTGTACCGGTACGAGGACGAGAACAGTAGAGGGGATCGAAGAGAAACTTCCCGACGGGATATAGCTGCCGGTCGAGGATACGGTAGCCACGGGGAGGACTTCTTGGATTATTCGAGAAGGTTAAACTTTAATCCCGAGCGACACATACAGACTGCAGGACATACTGTAGGCCTTACTGCACATACTATAGGCCATGCTGGGAGAGATAATGTAGGCGATAGGGCAGCACGCACGAGGGGATTAAACCCGGAAGTCGCAGAGTACATACCGGTAGGTAGCCCAGAAGTGGATAGGCCTATACCGGTACCAGCACAACAGTATGACTATAGCACACAGGGACATAACATATACCCGGTTAAGGGGGATATTGTGGATAGGCAATATAAACAACCAACAACAAATATATGCAAATACCTGGTTGAGGGGGATTTTGCAGATAGGTGTATGGGCCCCAATATATTAACATCAACCCCAGTACCAAACATAACACCGGTGGGGGGGGGGGGGGGGGGGGCAGGGTGACATTTCCCCAATACAATATACGCAATATAGACAACCAAGAACAAGAAGGATTCGACAAAGAGAGTGGGGTGGAAGGTAGGACGAGCTAGAGGGGGGAAGATGGTAGGGTGCCTGATGGAGGAGTGGCCCTTAGGTTGCTGAGTGGTCCAATAGGTTGGACAGAAAAGGGTACGGACGCGCCGACGTGAAGGTGTAGGTAGTTAAAAGAGAAACATACGCACTGAGGTAAACTGAGGGCGTCACGTGTGGGTATGCAAAGGGGGTATGTACGAATATCGTTGGTTATCAGAAGTGGGATAACCAATTAGAGTATGGAGAGGGAGAAACCTGTGGGCATTGAGGACATCAGGCAACCAGAAACGAAGAGGATTAGAGGAAGAGAGTGGGGCGGAAAGTGAGGTGAGCTGGAGGAGGAAGATGTGAGAGATGAGAAGGGTACAGGGGATGCGTTGAACTAAGTAGGGCACGGGCGTGATGACGTGTTTGATGCAAGAGCAGGAAGAAGTTAGTGGAGTTAGTTGAGTTAGTAAGAGTTAGTAGTAGAGTTAGTTCAGTTAGTAGAGAGTTAGTAGAGTTAGTAAGAGTTAGTAGTTGTTCACATAATTAACATACCCACTTTGCCGGCACTCAGAGCGTCACGTGCAGGCGAGGAGACGTAAAGGGGATAATATGTAAAGGTAGGTGTAGAGGAAACAAGATGTAAAGGTAGGTGTAGAGGAGATAAGATGTAGATAGAGTAGAGGAAGTAGATGTAGAGATAGATGTAGAGGAAGTAGATAGAGGCGGGAGAGATGCGTGATGAAGGGGGTGGCCCATAAGTTGTTGAGTGGTCCAGTGGGTTGGACGAAAAGGGTACGGATGTGCTGGGGGGTGTGCGTGAGGGTGTGGGTGGTTAAACGTTACATTCTGCCTAGGTTAACATGTGCTCCTAGGGTAACTTAGCATACGCACCTTTGACGGCACTGAGGGTGTCACGTACGGGATTGAGGGGGATCATGTATACATTACCATAGTTGAAAGGGTGCCATGTAGTAGAGTAGTAGAGGCGGGTACATAGGGTGCCAGGTAGTAGAGTAGTAGAGGCGGGCACATAGGGTGCCAGGTAGTAGAGTAGTAGGGGCGGGCACATAGGGTGTCAGGTAGTAGAGTAGTAGAGACGGGCACATAGGGTGCCAGGTAGTAGAGTAGTAGAGAGGGCACAAAGTGAGGGGGGTATGTATGCATGCTATTGCCAAGGAGTAAGGAAAGTGCGAAATGTGTGGGCGCTGAGGTCTTCAAGTATCGAGCAGAAAGAGGGTAGGTAGTACCGTTAGTTAGGGAGTAAGAGGGTATGTGGTACCGTTAGCTAGGGGAGTTAGTAAGAGTAGTAAGAGGGTACATAGTACCGTTAGCTAGAGGAGTTAGTAAGAGTACTAAGAGGGTACGTAGTACCGTTAGCTAGAGGAGTTAGTAAGAGTAGTAGGAGGGTACGTAGTACCGTTAGCTAGAGGAGTTAGTAAGAGTAGTAAGAGGGTACGTAGTACCGTTAGCTAGAGGAGTTAGTAAGAGTTAGGGAGGTAGAGAGGTAGTAAGAGGTAGAGAGTCAGTAGAGTTAGGGAGTTAGTAGAATTAGTAGAGCTAGTAGAGGTAGAGAGTTAGTAGAGTTAGTAGAAGTAGAGAGTTAGTAGAGCTAGTGGAGTTAGTAGAGTTAGCAGTAAGAGAGTAGAGAGCACAACACATCGTAGAAATAGTAGCTAGAAAGGTAGATAGGATAGCACAGAACAGATCAACACAGAACAGAAATAAAACAAAATTGAAATAAAATTAAGAATATCAGGATCACCTCCGAACTATAGAAGAGCCTTCAAGGTGGCCTTTGAAGGTCTGGTAGACCACCTGGGGCTGAAGGGCGAGTCAGTGTCATACAACAGCCGGCATCTAGTAGACAGGGAGGTGGATACACATATCACGTGGGAGAAGTTGAATTGAAGGGAAGCGACTGGAAGAAGTCGCCAGGCGAGAATGGGGGAGAGAGAGAATGAAGCGCGTTATGTAGACGAGCATATAATATAATATATATAATAATAATAATTATAATCTTATAATAATTATAATAATTCGTATATATATTATACAGTATGTACCGTAGTCAAGCACAACATTTTTCCAATTAGCTACTGGAACTGGGGACTAATTGACTAGGGCGACAGGACGGGACTTAGACGGCGCCCACTAACATGAGCGCACATGCGTGGGACCCGATAAGTGTGTGGTCATTAAACAAAAGGGCGGAGTTCAGGATTTATTTATTGTGAAAGCTCGTATCCTGCGGGATAAGAATCGTGCAGATAGGCACTACCGGGATACGAGTAGGAGGGGCACTTGATGGGACCACAGGCGTGAAAATGAGAGGAGTATGAGAGGAGTATGTGAGGAATATGAGAAGAGTATGAGAATATAGAACGCAGGGGAGTTAGATAGTGGTTGAGTATAGAACGCGTGGAGAGAAGGCAAGTGCAATTCAAGTGTGGGGGGGAGGAGTAAGAGGTAGAGTGAGGGACAAGGAAGGTCCAAGAATTAGAGTGGAGGAGAGGTTAGAGTCAGTTAGAGCAGAATTAGAGTGGAGAGAGTAGTGGGGAGGTAAAAATTGTGTGAGAGAAATCCACAATTGTCTCAACACGGGACGTCAGATGTCTTGGTGTAAAATAGATGAAGTTGCACCAAGAGAGGGTAGCAATATCATACCCATAGGGAGCGGCCTGGAAGGCTGGCTCCGAGAAAAAGAGAACTCCACCTCACACCCGATAGTAGATCGGGATCCAGCGGAATTTAAGCGCACTCATTGGTGATGCTATCTTCTCACCGGGAAGATAGCATGGGGGGGAGTGTGAGCGGATTCAATTCCGCCCACCACCCCATAAAGTTGGGAAAGGGCACCTTTTAGCAATATTGGGGATACGAGGTTAATCCCCAATTAACCTCGTATCACACACCCAATAAACGGGGACAACAAACCCCAAAGAGCCACACAAAGGAGGTCAGAGGTCAAACCTCTTGGGAGAGGGAAAGTAACAGCAGCGGGGGGCAAGCACCCCCACAGAGGTGAGAGGCGAGAAGTGGGATAACAGCCAATGAGGGCAGGGGGGAGAGTATCCACTGGATGAAGGCCGTAGTTGTGTACTAATCATATACATATATATTGTCCTGCTACCGGTCGGTTGTTCAGTTTACTCAGTCATTGTCATTAGTGCAGTTAGGTGACATTTTCGTACCGTCACCGCCGTCACCACCACTACCGGTACAACGTTATTTATCATACTTACATATATATTTTTTGCTACTATATTATATTTGCGTGAGTCAATAATATCAGAACAACAGCAACAACTAACTATCTTTTCACAACGAGTGGCGACGCGTAACGAGAACAAACCGGTTGGGATCCCCTGATCCCGTCACAGTAGATCTCAGACGAAGACACCCGGATCGGGATCCTAGTTTTCTCAAAATGTCTGCATTCCTAGATGATATCTACGAGGCCATGAACGACTCCATGTTCTCTAAACAGAGTCTCTCCAAGTTGGATGGGATAGAGAGCACTTTTCGGAGCAGGGCACCCACTCCAAAACCGAGATTCCGTCCTCCTCTGGTAAGTACGATGGCCATCACCATGGCCGAGGATTTGGACGATGAGGATTATGAGGAACCGACATTGGCAGAAGAATGGGCGTGCAATCTGGCAAATTGGGCGCCAGAGAGGGAAGGCACCACAAACTCCCTTCTATGTCTCTTCTGCGGAGAGAAGCACAAAGTAGAATTCTGCAGAAAGTTTCAGTTCGCAGAACTAGTTCCGCGCTTAGAGGCAATCATGAAACACCGAGGATGCTTCCGGTGTCTTGGTACAGGCCATTACGTGAGGGACTGTGAACAGAGGTCTTTTTGTGCAGTTTGCAACAATCTACGACATCACACGCTCTTCCACATTCCTGCAAACTAGTATTTGAGTATCAAGTATTTGAGAGAGATAGGCCATTACTGAACCAGTACAGACAATCTTACTAAACGTCACTCATCTACTTGAGCCTTGGCAAGGCACCACCGAGCAAGTGAGCGAGCGAGGAAGTTCGTAATGGCGGAGAGACTTGTTAAGAAAAGAAAGACGGAGAGGAGTGGAAAGGAGATACTAGTGGACTTCACGCAAAGGCATCCGGAGGAGAAGACGAGGGGATACTACGAGCCGCTAGCGAAGGGTCACAAAGCGCGAGCGCTACAGGACCACTTCAGGGAGATGCACGAGAGGCAACTGGTCGGGACCTGCGATCCTCGAGCATTTTTGCTACGTAGTGAAAGGAGATATTCGGGATACCGAAGTATCCAAGAGAACCAACGAGAAACGACTGGAGGAGGTTCGTAGAGTCTGTGAACAGGGGAGGATACATGGTCCTAGACGACAAAGGGACTGTGGAGGACAAAGAAGGTTCAAGATGAGGGTCGGCGGGATCGGCCAGAACCATACTACTGCATTTGGCTGCGCCAAATGGAGACATATTCCTATTCGATCTAGGAACATACGGCAAGAAGAGCGGGCCAAAGTTAAACCGGTTGCCAAGAGCAGTGCAAGACCTAGTAAAAGAGAAGACAACGGTGAAGGTGGGATCGGCAATCCACGACGATGCGGAGAGGATCGTCAGACCGGAGCCCCCAACCTCCTGGACATGCAAGTGGTCTACATGGCCATGACAGGGCCAGACGGGTTGGGATTGGTAGAGAACACAGGACATTGCGGAGCAGTGGCGATGGGTCAGCTCATGGGGCTCGTCTGCCACAAGCCGATGGACTGGGGTAAGTTCCGGGAGGAGTACAGAGAGGAGCTGGAGTGGGGAGCAAGGCTAGGGAAACAAGAGGTGTATCAGATCCGGAGAGGAGCGATAAAGATATATCAGAAAAGATATATCCTACAGGAGGATTGGATAATGATAGGTTTACTAAACCTATTTATGGCAGTGGTTATCGGAAGAGAGCCGACAGCGTTTCTGCTATCAGAATCACCACTAAACTACAGAAGAGCCTTTAAGGTGGCCTTTGAAGGTCTGGTAGTAAATAAATATTTCTCCATTTGACGCAACACCACCGCGGCCGCTATGAGGGAGGTGAATACCGCGGCCGCTCCTAAAGCCGCAGGCCATCGCTAACTATATAGGTTAACTTGGGATTCTGGGGGACTTTTCGATGAAGGAACTGACCAATTTTTTTTATTTTCGCACCAGGGGAGCGGCTCGGAATTCTAAGATATTAGCAACTCTAACATTATTAAATCTAACCCTTCGACGGACACGGCGGACAAAAAACCGTCATTTTTTCGACTTTTTTAAAAAATTTTTGAAAGGCGCTCTACAGTGGCTCGAAAAAACCCTAGGTTATTGCTTAGCCGACGCCGGGATACGATAGAAGGGATTAATTGGTGAATTCGTTTTTTTTTTCAAAAAAGATTACCACGCCTTTTTCCCGAAATTGTCCGTCAAAGTTGAAAAAACGGACAAAATGACTTTGCAGGATCCGCTATAACTCGGCTAATATTAATCGTACGGGGACGAAAGTAACGCGGTTGTAAAGGGGAAGAGTGGTACTACCTTCGTATCGAATGGGGGTAAGATATTTATTAAAATTTCGGGTGGAAAAAGGGGCCGTAAATTTGTACGTTTTTGTCCGTCTTTTTTGGAACACTTATTTCCGAAATGTTTAATTCGACAACGCGGGTAGGAATCCACTAATTCTTTTATGAAACTCGTAGAAGACCATTGGGGCTACGTTCCTATCGAATGGGGGTACGAAAAATATGTCGGCAATAGGGGCCAAAAAGGGCCAGAATTTGTAAAGTAGTTTTTATCGAATAATTTTTTATTTTTAACTTTAGTTGGTTAAGGTACATTCTATGCGGTCAATATCGATACGGGGAATTCAAATATGCTATCGGTTTTGCTCCAAGGATGATATTAAAAAAATGAGGGCCAAAATTATAATTTCGCGCTTCAAACTCGCTTCGCGGGAAATCGTCTAGCTCGAAAACTACTTAACTTACGGGAGATTTGTTTACACAGACTTATATTGCGTTAAATTATCTATCTAACAGCGTTAATTACAGAACTGGAGCGGCAGACGATCGTGTGAAATATAATATTTATAAAAAGGGACGAAAAAATTTTTTTTTTAACAAATCGCTACTCCATTATAATTTAGCGTATAGCGCCAAAAATACCTGTAAAAAGTATCAAATTAACTCCGCTATCTTTTATCTTAACATATATAATTAAAATTACGAATTTTAAGGGTCGAAAAATATCGCGTTATTTTGGCCCTTTTTTTTAATTTGTTTGGGGCCAAAATATCCCCTTCTCAAAAGATTAAGAAAAAAATTACGGCAAAGAATATACCAATTTTATTGAATTTGGACCACCAGAACCGAAGTTAGAGCGATTTTAGTGAAAAAATAAAAGTTATTTTTTTGCAAAAAATTAAGAATGGTCAATATTGGATTTCGAACCCGCGAACTTAGGTTTCATTAACGTTATTGATAACCACTAGACTATGTGATCAAGTGAATTTGAAATTTTCGAGTGACTATTTTTAAACATCAATAACTTCGGTTCTACTGGGCCGTTTGATCTGAAACTTTTTTCATTGGATAGAGGATAGATTGTAGTGTGTGAAATGGGAAACAACTTGGGAAAAGGCTTATGTGCACTTTGTGCAAAATGCACTTAAATAGTGAACATTTTTTCGATATTTCAAACACTATTATTTCCAGTTCTATTCATCGTAGAATGTTATTTTTTGGATTAAAATGTAGTTTGGAATGATTTCTAACTATAATCGTAACATTTGTTTAACTTTTTATGTCTATAAAGTGACTTAAAATGTCCATGAATATGGTCCAAAATCGCAAATATCGAGATTTATTAAATTGGATTTTTGACACTTTTAGCGACTGACACTTGATCATACACCATCGTAGATCGGTAGAGGATAAACATAAGTTTGTTAAATAAGAGCCACCATTACGATCTGCTAAAGTGCACTTGTACAAATAAGTTTGCAAAAGTGCAAATTTTTAAATAAGGTCAAATTATATAGTATTGGGTTATTTTCTTTGCAGATACTTTATTTTCATATTAATATGTTGTTTGAACCTTACTGAGCGCATTAGGGATATGCGTACAAATAACCGGCCCTTATGAGGCTTCGATTGGGTAAATTAATAAAACATAAGGTTGTATAGTATAATATTCTAAAAACCAGTGTGATATTAAATGCACTTAAAACAATAAATAGAGATCAAACAACAAATGGACCACACAATTAAAAACTCGCACAATTTTGTACTTATTATATCGCTTCAAATTAATTCAACAGTGGATATTTGGGGGAAGGGGGAAGTTACAGTGTGCATTCGGGGGAAGTTTGGTGAACTGCATTTATGCAGTGAATCCAAACTTCCCCCTTTGATATATCATATACTTAAGACATGCTAGGGTGACGGGGAAATATTTGTTACTGTCACACTTTGCTTCCATTTATCCTATCCTTTATTATTACCCCAGTCAGATAAGAGATAATAAATCAGTAAAAACTAAACTAAACTGTCTTTCATGCAAACAAATTTCTAACTAAAGACGGGTGAATGACCATGACCATGGAAATAATTTTAAATATAATTGTATATCAACTATTTGGGGAGGCTTCCAAGTTAAACCCGAAAACAATTATTTTGTTACATATATAGTAAATAACGTTGTATGTTCTTCTTCCTCTCATAATAAAATATAAATGAAATATCTCAGATCGCTATGCCCTGTAACATTTCACAACCAAAACATTTAAGTGTGAAAAGTGTAGGCCTACCACACACCGCCCAAACAACCGCAAACGCATAGCCAACAAATTTAACAAAAGGTTACATACATGTTGGGTTCATGACGAGATGAGTGAAAATTGATCGCGTAATATAAAGTAAAAAATTAAGAGACGGGCTGGCTCTCCTCCACTTTCTTACCCAATGGATATGTTGTTGTAATAATCTAATATTGGGGCGGCTTTCTCTCGGTTTGGCCTACCAGTAAATGCGCGATAATTGATGGTAAGTCGCCCCATCATTGGTTGATCTATTCTCCGACCAATCCCTATTTTCCCCTGGCCCTATGCTAGCTTCCTCCTGAGATCAGTTAATGTGCTGGTATCTCTCTCTCTCTAGCAATGTATATTGCCCTCGTGTTTTCGGTATGCGATAATATATTGGTAATATCGCATATCCAATTATGATTTGTAAATCATAACTTTCCCCAGTTTCCGCTGGATGGTGCAGCGAATTGGATCCGCTAACAATTACTCATTAAATTAATGCAATTAACAGATTATCAGTTCAATCAAATTATTCATTAGGCATTTTCAAGAGGTTTTCATAATTCTGGGCTGTTTCGTTGTCGCTGAAACATCCGAACCGCGGGGTAACCCCGCAATCCACCCGATACCCATATTGGACTGATTTACGGAATACCCTGTTGCTACCGTTTAGAGAAGCTGCCGACGAATCGTCGGAGATGTTGTCGACTGCGGATTTGCCTCTACTGCTCTCGTCGGAGAAGAAGATCTTGGGTCTCCTCTCCACGAACTAGAGGCCTAATCGCCAAACTCTATATTCTCTCTCTCGCTGGGTTCTCCCTACCTACCTCATCCATAGTGGTGTCTCTGAGACTGTAGTTAACCACACCCAACTCCTCCAGCCCCCCTACCTACCTCATCCATAGTGGTGTCTCTGAGACTGTAGTTGACCGCACCCAACTCCTCCAGCCCCCCTACCTACCTCATCCATAGTGGTGTCTCTGAGACTGTAGTTAACCACACCCAACTCCTCCAGCCCCCCTACCTACCTCATCCATAGTGGTGTCTCTGAGACTGTAGTTAACCACACCCAACTCCTCCAGCCCCCCTACCTACCTCATCCATAGTGGTGTCTCTGAGACTGTAGTTGACCGCACCCAACTCCTCCAGCCCCCCTACCTACCTCATCCATAGTGGTGTCTCTGAGACTGTAGTTGACCGCACCCAACTCCTCCAGCTCCCCTACCTACCTCATCCATAGTGGTGTCTCTGAGACTGTAGTTAACCGCACCCAACTCCTCCAGCCCCCCTACCTACCTCAACCATAGTGGTGTCTCTGAGACTGTAGTTGACCGCACCCAACTCCTCCAGCCCCCCTACCTACCTCATCCATAGCGGTGTCTCTGAGACTGTAGTTAACCGCACCCAACTCCTCCAGCCCCCCTACCTACCTCATCCATAGTGGTGTCTCTGAGACTGTAGTTGACCGCACCCAACTCCTCCAGCCCCCCTACCTACCTCATCCATAGTGGTGTCTCTGAGACTGTAGTTAACCACACCCAACTCCTCCAGCCCCCCTACCTACCTCATCCACAGTGGTGTCTCTGAGACTGTAGTTGACCGCACCCAACTCCTCCAGCCCCCCTACCTACCTCATCCATAGTGGTGTCTCTGAGACTGTAGTTAACCACACCCAACTCCTCCAGCCCCCCTACCTACCTCATCCATAGTAGTGTCTCTGAGACTGTAGTTAACCACACCCAACTCCTCCAGCCCCCCTACCTACCTCACCCATAGTGGTGTCTCTGAGACTGTAGTTGACCGCACCCAACTCCTCCAGCTCCCCTACCTACCTCATCCATAGTGGTGTCTCTGAGACTGTAGTTAACCACACCCAACTCCTCCAGCCCCCCTACCTACCTCATCCATAGTGGTGTCTCTGAGACTGTAGTTGACCGCACCCAACTCCTCCAGCCCCCCTACCTACCTCATCCATAGTGGTGTCTCTGAGACTGTAGTTAACCACACCCAACTCCTCCAGCCCCCCTACCTACCTCATCCATAGTGGTGTCTCTGAGACTGTAGTTGACCGCACCCAACTCCTCCAGCCCCCCTACCTACCTCATCCATAGTGGTGTCTCTGAGACTGTAGTTAACCACACCCAACTCCTCCAGCCCCCCTACCTACCTCATCCATAGTGGTGTCTCTGAGACTGTAGTTGACCGCACCCAACTCCTCCAGCCCCCCTACCTACCTCATCCATAGTGGTGTCTCTGAGACTGTAGTTAACCGCACCCAACTCCTCCAGCCCCCCTACCTACCTCATCCATAGTGGTGTCTCTGAGACTGTAGTTAACCACACCCAACTCCTCCAGCCCCCCTACCTACCTCATCCACAGTGGTGTCTCTGAGACTGTAGTTGACCGCACCCAACTCCTCCAGCCCCCCTACCTACCTCATCCATAGTGGTGTCTCTGAGACTGTAGTTGACCGCACCCAACTCCTCCAGCCCCCCTACCTACCTCATCCATAGTGGTGTCTCTGAGACTGTAGTTAACCGCACCCAACTCCTCCAGCCCCCCTACCTACCTCATCCATAGTGGTGTCTCTGAGACTGTAGTTGACCGCACCCAACTCCTCCAGCCCCCCTACCTACCTCATCCATAGTGGTGTCTCTGAGACTGTAGTTAACCGCACCCAACTCCTCCAGCCCCCCTACCTACCTCATCCATAGTGGTGTCTCTGAGACTGTAGTTGACCGCACCCAACTCCTCCAGCCCCCCTACCTACCTCATCCATAGTGGTGTCTCTGAGACTGTAGTTAACCGCACCCAACTCCTCCAGCCCCCCTACCTACCTCATCCATAGTGGTGTCTCTGAGACTGTAGTTGACCGCACCCAACTCCTCCAGCCCCCCTACCTACCTCATCCATAGTGGTGTCTCTGAGACTGTAGTTAACCGCACCCAACTCCTCCAGCCCCCCTACCTACCTCATCCATAGTGGTGTCTCTGAGACTGTAGTTGACCGCACCCAACTCCTCCAGCCCCCCTACCTACCTCATCCATAGTGGTGTCTCTGAGACTGTAGTTAACCGCACCCAACTCCTCCAGCCCCCCTACCTACCTCATCCATAGTGGTGTCTCTGAGACTGTAGTTGACCGCACCCAACTCCTCCAGCTCCCCTACCTACCTCATCCATAGTGGTGTCTCTGAGACTGTAGTTAACCGCACCCAACTCCTCCAGCCCCCCTACCTACCTCATCCATAGTGGTGTCTCTGAGACTGTAGTTAACCGCACCCAACTCCTCCAGCCCCCCTACCTACCTCATCCATAGTGGTGTCTCTGAGACTGTAGTTAACCGCACCCAACTCCTCCAGCCCCCCTACCTACCTCATCCATAGTGGTGTCTCTGAGACTGTAGTTGACCGCACCCAACTCCTCCAGCCCCCCTACCTACCTCATCCATAGTGGTGTCTCTGAGACTGTAGTTGACCGCACCCAACTCCTCCAGCCCCCCTACCTACCTCATCCATAGTGGTGTCTCTGAGACTGTAGTTGACCGCACCCAACTCCTCCAGCCCCCCTACCTACCTCATCCATAGTGGTGTCTCTGAGACTGTAGTTGACCGCACCCAACTCCTCCAGCCCCCCTACCTACCTCATCCATAGTGGTGTCTCTGAGACTGTAGTTAACCGCACCCAACTCCTCCAGCCCCCCTACCTACCTCATCCATAGTGGTGTCTCTGAGACTGTAGTTGACCGCACCCAACTCCTCCAGCCCCCCTACCTACCTCATCCATAGTGGTGTCTCTGAGACTGTAGTTGACCGCACCCAACTCCTCCAGCCCCCCTACCTACCTCATCCATAGTGGTGTCTCTGAGACTGTAGTTGACCGCACCCAACTCCTCCAGCCCCCCTACCTACCTCATCCATAGTGGTGTCTCTGAGACTGTAGTTGACCGCACCCAACTCCTCCAGCCCCCCTACCTACCTCATCCATAGTGGTGTCTCTGAGACTGTAGTTGACCGCACCCAACTCCTCCAGCCCCCCTACCTACCTCATCCATAGTGGTGTCTCTGAGACTGTAGTTAACCGCACCCAACTCCTCCAGCCCCCCTACCTACCTCATCCATAGTGGTGTCTCTGAGACTGTAGTTGACCGCACCCAACTCCTCCAGCCCCCCTACCTACCTCATCCATAGTGGTGTCTCTGAGACTGTAGTTGACCGCACCCAACTCCTCCAGCCCCCCTACCTACCTCATCCATAGTGGTGTCTCTGAGACTGTAGTTGACCGCACCCAACTCCTCCAGCCCCCCTACCTACCTCATCCATAGTGGTGTCTCTGAGACTGTAGTTGACCGCACCCAACTCCTCCAGCCCCCCTACCTACCTCATCCATAGTGGTGTCTCTGAGACTGTAGTTGACCGCACCCAACTCCTCCAGCCCCCCTACCTACCTCATCCATAGTGGTGTCTCTGAGACTGTAGTTGACCGCACCCAACTCCTCCAGCCCCCCTACCTACCTCATCCATAGTGGTGTCTCTGAGACTGTAGTTGACCGCACCCAACTCCTCCAGCCCCCCTACCTACCTCATCCATAGTGGTGTCTCTGAGACTGTAGTTGACCGCACCCAACTCCTCCAGCCCCCCTACCTACCTCATCCATAGTGGTGTCTCTGAGACTGTAGTTAACCGCACCCAACTCCTCCAGCCCCCCTACCTACCTCATCCATAGTGGTGTCTCTGAGACTGTAGTTGACCGCACCCAACTCCTCCAGCCCCCCTACCTACCTCATCCATAGTGGTGTCTCTGAGACTGTAGTTAACCGCACCCAACTCCTCCAGCCCCCCTACCTACCTCATCCATAGTGGTGTCTCTGAGACTGTAGTTGACCGCACCCAACTCCTCCAGCCCCCCTACCTACCTCATCCATAGTGGTGTCTCTGAGACTGTAGTTGACCGCACCCAACTCCTCCAGCCCCCCTACCTACCTCATCCATAGTGGTGTCTCTGAGACTGTAGTTAACCGCACCCAACTCCTCCAGCCCCCCTACCTACCTCATCCATAGTGGTGTCTCTGAGACTGTAGTTAACCGCACCCAACTCCTCCAGCCCCCCTACCTACCTCATCCATAGTGGTGTCTCTGAGACTGTAGTTGACCGCACCCAACTCCTCCAGCCCCCCTACCTACCTCATCCATAGTGGTGTCTCTGAGACTGTAGTTGACCGCACCCAACTCCTCCAGCCCCCCTACCTACCTCATCCATAGTGGTGTCTCTGAGACTGTAGTTGACCGCACCCAACTCCTCCAGCCCCCCTACCTACCTCATCCATAGCGGTGTCTCTGAGACTGTAGTTGACCGCACCCAACTCCTCCAGCCCCGCTACCTACCTCATCCATAGTGGTGTCTCTGAGACTGTAGTTAACCACACCCAACTCCTCCAGCCCCCCTACCTACCTCATCCATAGTGGTGTCTCTGAGACTGTAGTTAACCACACCCAACTCCTCCAGCCCCCCTACCTACCTCATCCACAGTGGTGTCTCTGAGACTGTAGTTGACCGCACCCAACTCCTCCAGCCCCCCTACCTACCTCATCCATAGTGGTGTCTCTGAGACTGTAGTTAACCACACCCAACTCCTCCAGCCCCCCTACCTACCTCATCCATAGTGGTGTCTCTGAGACTGTAGTTAACCACACCCAACTCCTCCAGCCCCCCTACCTACCTCATCCATAGTGGTGTCTCTGAGACTGTAGTTGACCGCACCCAACTCCTCCAGCTCCCCTACCTACCTCATCCATAGTGGTGTCTCTGAGACTGTAGTTAACCACACCCAACTCCTCCAGCCCCCCTACCTACCTCATCCATAGTGGTGTCTCTGAGACTGTAGTTAACCACACCCAACTCCTCCAGCCCCCCTACCTACCTCATCCATAGTGGTGTCTCTGAGACTGTAGTTAACCACACCCAACTCCTCCAGCCCCCCTACCTACCTCATCCATAGTGGTGTCTCTGAGACTGTAGTTAACCACACCCAACTCCTCCAGCCCCCCTACCTACCTCATCCATAGTGGTGTCTCTGAGACTGTAGTTGACCGCACCCAACTCCTCCAGCCCCCCTACCTACCTCATCCATAGTGGTGTCTCTGAGACTGTAGTTGACCGCACCCAACTCCTCCAGCTCCCCTACCTACCTCATCCATAGTGGTGTCTCTGAGACTGTAGTTAACCACACCCAACTCCTCCAGCCCCCCTACCTACCTCATCCATAGTGGTGTCTCTGAGACTGTAGTTAACCACACCCAACTCCTCCAGTCTCCCATCGATGTCGTTGATCATTCGAATAAAGTTTGGGTCGCCGAGTTCAACAGTCGGGAAACTAAACTTTATTTCGGTGTCGCCATTCCGCGGCTCCGGTTTGGCTACTGAAACACAAACGAAAAGAGAAACTATTTGAAATAATTCAAGCAAATTAATTGTAAACAACAAACAAACTATAAATTAAATATATACAAATCTCATAATAATAAATAATATTGTATATTAGTCCAAAACATATGGAATTACAAATGTGCACTAACTATTATATTAAAATGACACTAAAATTGAGTATTATATAAATAAATAAATAAAATGTAATTAACTAGTTTGTGTCAGGTTGGGCTCGGGTGAGGATCTCGAGGTATAGGGCACAGCGAAGACGATTAGTGAACTTGGGCAATGATGGGCAATTCGAGAAGTGGTCCTTTGATGCAGTTTCGTTGCTCTGCCAGCAGACACAGGATAGATAGATAGATTTATTTATACATTATGTAAAAACAATAACAAACACACCAAACAATGTACCGGTATAAAAGTATTGACCCCTAAAGCTTTGCAGCTTATTTCCAAGGGGGTCCTTTATGTTACTTGGTTACAAATACAATATTACACTACGCTAACCTACTACTACTACTAGGTCGAGCGAACTCGGACAGTGGAAATGGGATCCTTCCAGGTTTCCCGATTCTCCATAGTTCAAGTTGTCGCAATTTCGTTTCTCCCAAGTTCAGTATCCCTTTCAAGTTGATCTATATATGTTATGGCAGGTCGTCCACGACTGCGCTTTCCATGAGTTGGTTGCCAGAGAAGTAGATCGGGTATGACCTCGTCTTTACTTCGCCAGCAGTGCCCACTGAATCGTAATCTGCGTTCACGGAGGGTGGTTGATACAGGTGGTATTGTACCATAAAGCTCGGCGTTTGTTATGTGTTGTCTCCAGCTGATGTTTAGGGCTGCCCTTAGTAGTCTTGTGTAGCAACCATCAATTCGTTGTTCAAGTTATTTAGTCAGTGTCCAGGTCTCACCCCCGTATAAAAATACACTTTCCACTGTGGCTCGAAAGAACTTAGTCTTCAGGTGCCTGGAGAGATCTGATTTCCTAAAACGCTAACCTAAAACCAATATAAAACGTAATTACACTATGTACATGTACAACTTTACCAAGAGCGTGACAATGTCCGACTCAACGATAAAGATGTAATGTACAGAACAATTTATTATAAAACGTAATTATTACAGTATAAATAGTAAATAATTAATAAACTAATAACTTACTGTAGGACTATTGTACCTATTTTTACATTGCACACGGAGGTGAGATTTAACTGCAGATTTAAAAGAATGTTGATTATTTAGGTTTTTAATTTCATTAGGCAGAGCGTTCCAATTTTTAATACCGTTAAAAAAGAAAGTATCAGATTCAAAGGATTTACAATTCGGGAGGTAGAAGTTTGAAGCACTAGCTCTGCTACTGTACGAGTGTGTATCGCGTAACAGGATTCCAAGGGCCTCCAACATTTGGCGGCAGTGCACAACTTACTGTAAGATGGTATCCGTTTGATACGAGTTGGCCGGCAGATCGTCGTCTTACACTAGTTAATTTTGAGAGAAAGATTTCGCTGCTGTTAGGGTCATCAATAGTAGCTAATATGGAGCTAGATGATGCTGATACCGCACGAGAGCTTCCAGAAGAAAGCTCTGGTACGGTACAAATCTCATAATGGAAACTATCCGAGAAATAATATTAATGTGGCACTAATATCAACACCAAATAAGTACGTACGTATCAAGTATAGAGGAATATAACATCTATTTATTTTGGCAAATTAAGGGTATTTATATATTTTGGGGGTTTTTCAGTTATTTTGGTATGGATTATTGGACTTATAATTTGGTGCCAAATATTTTTTTGGCTTGACTTGTAAATGGCTGGATAGCCAGACTTCCATTTCACCTGAACTTTAATTGCGATCAACACACCTGGTATATAGGAATGTACCAGCATCGTAAGCAGCTGATGTGCAGCGCCCCCTGACGGTAGGACGTTAAATGTAAGTCTGTAACCGCTACCGAATTTGTGTTTGAGGAACAAAGAGGACCCGACAGTAACTAGGCGACCGCGGTCCAAAACTGCAATCCGGTCTCCAATAGCGTCGGCCTCCTCCATGTAGTGGGTCGAGAGAAGGATAGTTCGACCCTATAAAGTAAAATAGTTCGACCCTATAAAGTAAAATAGTTCGTCCCTATAAAGTAAAATAGTTCGTCCCTATAAAGTAAAATAGTTCGTCCCTATAAAGTAAAATAGTTCGTCCCTATAAAGTAAAATAGTTCGTCCCTATAAAGTGAAATAGTTCGTCCCTATAAAGTAAAATAGTTCGTCCCTATAAAGTAAAATAGTTCGTCCCTACAAAGTAAAATAGTTTATCCCTATAAAGTAAAATAGTTCGTCCCTATAAAGTAAAATAGTTCGTCCCTATAAAGTAAAATAGTTCGTCCCTATAAAGTAAAATAGTTCGTCCCTATAAAGTAAAATAGTTCGTCCCTATAAAGTAAAATAGTTCGTCCCTATAAAGTAAAATAGTTCGTCCCTATAAAGTGAAATAGTTCGTCCCTATAAAGTAAAATAGTTCGTCCCTATAAAGTAAAATAGTTCGTCCCTACAAAGTAAAATAGTTTATCCCTATAAAGTAAAATAGTTCGTCCCTATAAAGTAAAATAGTTCGTCCCTTTAAAGTAAATTAGTTCGTCCCTATAAAGTGAAATAGTTCGTCCCTATAAAGTAAAATAGTTCGTCCCTATAAAGTAAAATAGTTCGTCCCTTTAAAGTAAATTAGTTCGTCCCTATAACGTGAAATAGTTCGTCCCTATAAAGTAAAATAGTTCGTCCCTATAAAGTAAAATAGTTCGTCCCTTTAAAGCAAAATAGTTCGTCCCTATAAAGTGAAATAGTTCGTCCCTATAAAGTAAAATAGTTCGTCCCTATAAAGTAAAATAGTTCGTCCCTATAAAGTAAAATAGTTCGTCCCTATAAAGTAAAATAGTTCGTCCCTATAAAGTAAAATAGTTCGTCCCTTTAAAGTAAATTAGTTCGTCCCTATAAAGTGAAATAGTTCGTCCCTATAAAGTAAAATAGTTCGTCCCTATAAAGTAAAATAGTTCGTCCCTTTAAAGCAAAATAGTTTATCCCTATAAAGTAAAATAGTTCGTCCCTATAAAGTAAAATAGTTCGTCCCTTTAAAGTAAATTAGTTCGTCCCTATAAAGTGAAATAGTTCGTCCCTATAAAGTAAAATAGTTCGTCCCTATAAAGTAAAATAATTCGTCCCTTTAAAGTAAAATAGTTCGTCCCTAAAAAAGTAAAATAGTTTGCCCCTATAAAGTAAAATAAATCGTCCCTTTAAAGTAAAAGAGTTCGTCCCTTTAAAGTAAAATAGTTCGTCCCTTTAAAGTAAAATAGTTCGTCCCTTTAAAGTAAAATAGTTTGCCCTTATAAAGTAAAATAGTTCGTCCCTTTAAAGTAAAATAGTTTGTCCCTATAAAGAAAAATAGTTCATCCCTTTAAAGTAAAATAGTTCGTCCCTTTAAAGTAAAATTGTGACGGGATCCGAGAATCCCGGTTTATCCGGTGTTGGTTATGTACGCATCCCCGCCGTGTGAGTGAAAAGGAGTTTGTTATTCTTCCAATGTTATTGATAATATAAAATGTGGTATACAATAGCAGCAAGTAGATATAATAACAGATAGCAATTGCAGAAACGGTAATATACTAGTAATATGGTGACGGCGGTGACGGTCTTAAACTGTCACCGTACTGCCATGACTGTACTGAGATAACTGGATAATAAACTAAACATCAACCGGTAATATACTCTAGGTTGGCCGTATTACTCAGCTGATGCCCTGCTGTCCCCCCATTGGCTAATAACTCACTTCTCACCCTCCCATCTCCCTGGGAGTGCTTACCCCTGCTGTCACTCTCTCCCTCCCGGAGGTGTAACCTCTGACCCCCGCTGTGTGTGTGTTCCCTTGGGGCCTGTTGTCCCCGTTTATTGCTTAAAGCCAACTTTGTGTGGGGTGGTTAGCGGAATTGAATACGCTAACACTCCCCCCCATGATATCTTCCCGGTGAGAAGATAGCATCCACCTTTAGTGCGCTACAATTCCGCTGGATCCCGATCTACTATCAGGTGTGGGGTGGAATTATTTTCTTCGGAGCCGGCTTTCCAGGCCGCTCCCTATGGGTATGATATCGCTACCCCGCCTTGGTACAACTTTACCTATCTTGCACCAAGACATCTGGCGTCCCGTGTAGGGCCGATTGTGGACTCTCACACAATTTTTGTTTCCCCAACACTCTCACCACTCTAACTCCGCTCTAACTCCGCTCTTACTCTCTCCCCACACCTGAATCGCACTCGCCTGCACTCTCTCTCGCCAGCAGCTCCTCTCCATACTCCTCTCTACTCTCTACCACTCCCTAAGGCCCTAATCTCTAATGCTACCCCTGTGCTATCATACTATCTAACTCTCTAACTTACTAACTACCTACTATCTTCTACCTACTATCTAACTCTCTTACTAACTCTACTAGCTCTAACTAGAACTCGAACTAAAAAACTCTCTAACTCTCTACTAACTCTAACTCTACTAACTCTCTGACTCCTCTAAGTCTACTCCGCCTACTACTTTCTACGTGGCACTTTCGGTGCCCAAGACCACGCTACTACTACTTCCGTCTACATGGCGCTTGCGGTGCCCACAACCCCACTCTACTACTCGTGGCATGTCAATATGCCACACTCCCTATACCGCCGCCGACTTCTAACCTAACCCGGTACTACGTACCCTCTACTCCCGTGGTATGTCTATACCACACTCCCTATACCCGCCGCCTTCTAACCTAACTAACTTCTACCTAACTTTCTAACTAACTTTCTGACTACTACTTACTGTCTTCTATTAACTACTATCTAACAATCTGACTACTAACTTCTTACTATCTTCTACTAACTTTCTTATTTAATTATTTTATTATTTAAATAATTATTTGTACGTGGGAAGGGCGTCTCGCCCTCATTCCCACCCCCCTCAGTCCAAAACATTGGACGACTAAACTCTTAAGGTGCCCCTTCTTCCAGTAGGCACTCTCCCACTGCCCTCCTATACGTCCTCTTACTCTTCGCCACACTTTCTTCGCCAATTCCAACTGACCAGGAATTGGTTCTCCCTCTTCCGCCACCCTAAAATCGGGTCTCTCCGCCGCCTTCTTAACTTCCTCGTCTCTTGGCATCAAAATGCCACCTCCCACCTTGTTGTCTCCCGGCGGCAGAATGAAAAGAAAGTGAAAGAACAGACAAAACAGAACGTACAATAGTAGTCCTATCCCTTTCAATCCTGTCTTCCTTCTCGACTTCCCCCTTGTCGGTATGCCTCTCAACCGGACCGGCGTCTCTTCCGGACACTCCTCTGGACACTCCTCTGGACACTCCTCCAGACTATTGTCCTTCTGACACTCCACCGGACACTCCTCCGGTTTGTCCTCCGGACATCTCTCCGTCCACTCCTCTCCGTCCCCATACCGATACTTGCTGGGAAATCCATTCTCCCCCGCCAACTCTCCTACTGGCACCTCCCTGCCTGGCTTATCTACTATCTCCGGCTTCTTCTCTTCGTCCTCTGAGTCTAAGGTGCCTGGTAGCATGCACCCTGATGTCTCCGTCACCCTGGATGGAATATTGGTTTTAACTGGGCCGCTAAGCATCCATCCGAACGGCGTGAGGATCGCCGTTGGATCCCGCTGCCTGTCTTCGCCGAAGACCGTCTGTGTTCTCTCGTGGGCCGTCGGGCAGTCCATTCCTACTATAATGGATACCTTCCTAACGTCCACCTTTGGTATTGAGAAATCGATACCGTCCAGGAATCTATATTGTTCGACCTCAATGTTGGTTGGTTGCCTGGCGTTGATATTTATCGATTCTATCACCTGGATGGGGTCGATGGTCGCCCCATAGTCGCATCCTGGTGCAATCGCTGATATCCTGCACCACCCCGTCCTCATCTCCAGGACCTCATCCTTACTTGAGACGGTAGTTACCGCCATTCTATTTGGCCTCGTCTTTATCCCTATCTCTTCGGCCACCCAGTTCTCCACCAGCGTGAAGGCTGCTCCGCTGTCGACCAGCATTAATGTCGTTACTGATCGACCGCCCTCTCCTGATATCTTCACAGGTACTACCCCGAGTAGTACTTTTCTCTTCTTTCTTGCCACTGTCGTGCTTGTAGCCATTGTTTGGCCTCCAGTCTCGAACTCTTTAACTGCTGTTTCTCTACACTCTCTGGATCTGTGTCCTTCTACCACACATCGATGACAGTCCGTTTGCGTCTGTGTAGGCTACACGGTCTTCTTTGGGCAACGCTTGCCAGTATTTACAACTCATGGTCTTATGGGTTCCATCCCGATGTAATTGGCATTCAAATCCTGGATTGTAGCATTCCCTGTATAGTCCCTCACGTATTGTGCGTAGGTTTACATCTACCGATTTAGTGTTTTGGTTATCTAGACTCGGCCTACTGGGTATGTTGGGATTGTGTTTATTTGTGGTGTTATTTTCTTTCTGTCCCTGTCACGGTGTGGCCCTACTCCCAGCTAACTGTGGGCTTGTAGCCCTCTGTGTGGCCGCGTGTGGTAGTGACTGTCTTACTCTCGGGAATGGATCTGCAGGATTGTGTTCGGGTTTAGGCCTGTTGTACTCGATCTTTGGTGCCTTCCCCAAACTATCCTCACTATAGACTGGGTCTGTGATCAACTCGGCTTCGTAGTTGAGGAAGTTTGACATTTCCTCTAGGCCCGGTTCCGCACCCTTCTTCTCTCAAGTGGAGAAAGCGATTTTCCTCCACTTACTGCGCAGCCAGATCGGCAGTGCCTGCGCTATCGTGGTGATGTTATTAGATGCGTTGAGTTCTTACGGCGCGTCTAGCGTCTTCAACACGATTAACGCCTTCTCGACCTTGTTCGCAAAGGTCGTTATGCTAACGGGGTTGTCCTGTAGGCCACCCGATGTTATACCTCTCAGGGTTTGCCGGATGATCTTGGCTGGGTGTCCGTATTCCCTGTCTAGCGCCCGCCATGCTGTCGTGAAGCCACCCTCGATGCCCTGGTACTGCCTCACGATGTCGTATGCTGGGCCTCCTGTATACACTTGTAGATATTTTAGGCACTCCACCTGCGTCAAGTTCTTACTTAGTATCTCGTTGCTGTACATGCGCCGAAATTGCAGGTATTCTTCCGGCCTACTCCCATCGAATTTAAACGGTTCCACGGGTTGTAACTCGATCCTGGTTTTAAATGAATCGATTAACGTGGCCATTCCCATCTCTTGCGCTTCCAATGGGTTCGATGGATGCTGTATAGATTCTCCCGTTGGGTGCGGTCCGCCCGTCCTATCTGTTGATTTTATTTGAGTTGGATACATCATTGGGGGTAACCAATGAACCAATGAACCAATGGACCATGTGTTTATTCGACAAAATCGAGGAAGGTGTACTTTTATATGGCGAAACACATGACATAATTGTAGTAGGTGACTTGAACTCCAGGACGGGGACGGAGCTAGATTATATCGACAGCGACGATTTCACTGGAAATAGTTTCTTTGACAATTTACTACCTCCAGATTATATTTATGACTCTGACGATATATGGGGAGGTGTGCAGAAAATTAGAAACAACTGTGATAAAGTGGTTAACCAATATGGGAGAAGACTATTGCAATTGTGCCGGTCGACTGGTCTTAAGATAATGAATGGACGGGTGGGTGAAGACGCTACCCAAGGACAATGCACATACTACTCAGTATCAGGAGCAACAGGATTGGGTAAATCAAATATTGACCTTATGCTAGTTGATACTAAATTATTATGCAACACTGTGGCTTTCAAGGTTCATGTTGACAGTATGATACCTACAAAACACTGCATGGTAAGCGCAACATTAGCCTGGAAAGCTACAATAAGAGAATGTAATGCCACCCAGGGAAATAGTGACAAAAAACATACAAATGACTATAGTACACGGTTCTCATGGAAACAGACAAAAAGTAGTCAGTTCGTGGATCTACTTGGTTCTGACGAATTCAAAGCCAGCGCAAACAGTCTCTTAGACGACCTCGGAAGTGGCAGTTACACGCAGGAATCTGTCGAAGAAGCAGCCAAGAAGTTAACAGACTGTATACAGACTGTAGCGGGACAGTTATTTAAAGTGGGGACAAATAACACATGTAAGAGTAGGGATAGTACTAACGACAATAATGAGTGCCTGTGGTTTAATGACGAATGCTTAGAAAAGCGAACGGCATTTAGGAATGCACTCAATAAGTGGAAGTCTGATCGGACAGTGGCGTCAAAAATCGTTGTATCCCACACCCGTAGTATGTATTGTAAGACACTGAGACGAGCACGGGCAAATTACAGACGTGACCAGTCACGAAATTTGGAACAGTTAAGTTTGGAGGTAAATGAGACAAGGAAATTTTGGACTCTACTGAAAAATTCAACCGGTAACAAAAATAAATCACAAC
Organism: Nemertoderma westbladi; assembly: GCA_032718475.1. Taxonomy (NCBI): domain Eukaryota; kingdom Metazoa; phylum Xenacoelomorpha; order Nemertodermatida; family Nemertodermatidae; genus Nemertoderma; species Nemertoderma westbladi. The sequence continues at coordinate 100,639 of JAUCBJ010007863.1, forward strand.
AATCTAAATTATCTCTTGATGACTTCGAAGAACATTTTAGGAACCTATGTTCTGGAACACCAGAATTTTCGGACATGGGAGTAGATCCACATGTTGACATAGACGTTAATAACAGTAAAAATTTAATGGAAAAGGAACTGTCTCAGCCCTTTACGGAGGATGAAGTAAATATTGCTATTGACAAACTTAAAAGACACAAAGCCCCGGGAATGGATATGCTACTAAATGAGTTCTTCATTGAAGGTAAAGCAGCCCTTACTCCACTAATAACCCCTTTGTTCAATGCTGTGCTCTATTCTGGTAACTTCCCAAGAGCCTGGGCTGCGGCTCTGGTAACGCCAATCTATAAGAATAAAGGTAGTAAGGATGACGCGGGAAACTACAGAGGGATATCTTTGTTAAGTTGCTTAGGAAAACTATTCACCTCAATTCTAAACTACAGAATTTCCTGGTGGGCAGAAGGTTTTCAGGTGTTAAACGACTCCCAGGCTGCTTTTCGTGCAGGCTACAGAACAACAGACCATTTGTTTGTGTTAAGTGGGTTGATAAATTATCTCACGTCTCATGGTAATAAACTGTATTGCGGATTTATAGATTTTCAAAAGGCATTTGACCGTGTGGAACGCGATGCTCTATGGGTGAAACTCAATTGCCTTGGATTTTCAGGAAAGATATTTCAGGTTATTAAGAGTCTCTATGAAAGTGTGAAGTCGCGAGTGAAATGGAATGGGGGCATATCTGAGGCGTATGACTGCTTTTTGGGCGTATTGCAAGGGGAATGTTTGTCCCCGGTACTTTTTATTCTTTTTCTCAATGATCTGGAGGCTGAGCTGAGACTTGGCGGTGTGAATGGTATCACCCTATCCCACTTGCAGCTATTTCTATTACTTTACGCGGACGATCTGGTACTAATAGCCACCACAGGATCGGACTTACAGAGATCTTTTGATATCTTAGGGGCTTATTCTGAGTATTGGGGCCTACGGGTTAATCTGGACAAAACAAATGTCGTAGTTTTTCGGAGAGGGGGTTCATTGGCGAGAGGAGACAAATGGTTTTATAAAGGGGAGAGTGTTGGTGTTGTCTCACAATACAATTATCTGGGAATCACCTTGTCATTTACAGGTAAATTTGCATGCGCCCAAAGAATACTGGCGCAAAAGGCTGAAAAGGGTTTATTCTCGCTCTATAGGTATTTTATTAAATTCCCAAATTTGTCATTTGCATTGAAGTACAAGCTATTTTCGATATTGATTGCGCCAATTTTAAGTTACGGTGCCGATGTTTGGGGATTTCATTCTGCTCCGGCAATTGAGCGTGTTCATTTAGCTTTTTTGAAACGCCTACTTGGAGTAAAACGGAGCACTCCTGATTTTGCCGTCTACGGGGAAACTGGGGCTGTGCCGCTTTCAGTTTCACGAAAGCTGACAATTGTAAAATTTTGGGTAAGAACTTTGACTCTCCCGGAGACGAGACTGACTAAACGTATGTATCAGGTACTTTATGAGGATGCACTGCAGGGGTCAGCGACAAACTGGGTTTCAATGGTAAGGGATGTATTAAATGGCCTGGGCCAAAGTTGGGCATGGGAGTCTCAAAATGTTGGGGATGCCAAATTATTCTTAAATAACGTTAGGGGAGTTTTAATGGATCAATTCATACAAGGGTGGTGGGCTGATATATCAAACTCTTCCAAAGGACAATATTACGTTAAAGATAAATTCGGAACAGAAGAATATCTACATTTATTAAAGGACAATAATGGCTTACGTCAAACCCTCGCAAGGTTTCGGTGCTCGTCCCACAACTTAGAGATTGAAGTTGGTCGTTGGGATCACAGAGCTGTACAGGATCGGGTGTGTAAAATTTGTAACTTAGGGGAAGTAGAACATGAGTACCACTTTCTGCTTGTGTGTCCTGCTTACTCAAATATAAGGCAAACTTATTTACGGCAATATTACACTATAAACCCATCGGTATATAAGTTTAAGGCATTACTACGGCGCAAACCAGATTTAAAAAACTTAGCTTTATATCTGAGTAAAGCATTTGCCGTAAGGGAGCGATTGCTAGCAAGATTATAGTTAATGTGCAATTCAACAATAACATATACGTATGCTTGTTGTCGATTAATAATAATAATAATAAAGGTAACGGCCCCCTCCATATTTTGACCTGTTCTCGTCCAGGGGGTTCGATGTTCTCACTGCTGTTCGAGTATATTGTTGATATTGTAATGGGGGAATGTCACCCTGCCCCCCCCCCCCCCCCCCCCACCGGTATGTTTGGTACTGTGGTTGATGTTAATATATTGGGGCCCATACATCTATCTGCAATAACTCTCCCCTCTCCTGGATATATGTAGTGTCCTTGCATATTATAGACATGCTGCTGTACCGATATAGGCCTACCCACTTCTTGCCTACCTACCGGTATGTACTCTGCGACTTCCGGGTTTAATCCCGTCGTTCGCGCTACCCTATCGCCCACACTATCTCTCCCAGCATGGCCTATAATAGTATGTGCAGTAAGGCCTACAGTATGCCCTGCAGTCTGCATGTGCCCTTCCAAACCGAAGTTGAATTCTCTCGAATCTCGAATCTCCCCGCGACTACCGTACTCTCAATCGGCAGCTATATCCCATCGGGAAGTTTCTTTTCGATCCCCTCTTCTATTCTCGTCCTCATATTGGTACGTCCTGTACCCCTCTCCTGGCGTGCGGTGCGTTTCTCAGGGGCGATGGCAATCTCCCGAAGTTCGACCCCACTGACTGACTAACTCTGTCTCTACTGCCGACGGCTCGCTATCCGTCCTCGCTCTCCGGTTGCTCCTAGCAACGACTCTTCTATTATTATCTTCACTTCTTCTCTCTTCGACGTCTCGGTTAAACTCTACTAATCTTCTTCTATCTTCGACCTCTTTGTTAAACTCTACTAATCTTCTTCTCTCTTCTGACAGGGCTCGACTTCTCGTCGCTCGCCCACTCTCGGCGCTAACATCTGACTCTACTCTGTCCAGCTGGACCCTCCTGCGGATACTCGCCATCCCCCTACTATTCTCCGTCGTCGGGTGCTGCGGTTCACCTAACTTGCCCCGCGCATTATCCGCCGACGCCTGTGGGACATTCTCTGCCCCCCCCCCCTCGTGGTGGGGCGCCCGTAGCCCCCCCCCCCCGCCACTTCTAACTTCACTATCTCTCACTATACTTCTGCGTCCCTCTTGTCGGACATTCTCTACACCCTTCTCTCGCCACTAATCTTCCGTGGTGGGGCGCCCGTAGCCCCCCCCCCCCCCCCCCACCCGCTACTTCTAACTTCACTACCTCTTACTTCACTTCTACGTCCCTCTTGTGGGGCGTTCTCTGCCCCCCCTCTCTCGCCACTGATCTTTTATGGTGGGGCGCCCATAGCCCACCCCCCCCCCCCCACTCGCCACATCTAACTTCACTACCTCTTACTTCACTTCTACACCACCCTCTAGTCGACGCACTGTCTCTACTGCGGCTGGGTCTATTCACACCCGCCTCTCTCTCTACTACTGTGTGGCCTACCAGGCCCACCTCGGGTTGACTCAACCCCGTCGCTCCCTGCCTAACTACGTGGCCTACCAGGCCCCCGTTGGGGTCTCTCGCCCCCGCTACTCCCTGCGCACTAAATGCGTTGCCTTGCAGGCTACCGTTGGCCGGACTACCTGTGTCTCCTACATTAGTATTAATAGCCCCGTTGTCAATATTATTTGTTAAATCAATTAAATCCTCCAAATCAATTAAATTATTTTGCACACCTAAATCAGAAACGGGATTATTATTTAAATTATTTTGTGTATTTAGATTTAAATTATTTGGATTATTTTGAATATTTGAATTAATTTTATTATTTGAATTTAAATTTAAATTACCGGGTAAAATATTTCCTGTAATAAAGGGATTAGGGTTATCTACTACGGTACTATTAATATTAACGTTTTCTAATCTATTGTTATTACCCCCCCCCCCCCCCCGCCCGTACGGTTACACCAGTCTTGGGTCTGTCGTCCGGTCCCTAAGTGGGGTATTAGCAAACGTTTCTCTCTCTCCATCCTCCCGCAGACTTTGCTCGGCCAACTCTGTCTCTCTCGCAACCCTCTCAAGCCACCTCGCCTCGCGCTCTTTACACTCGCTCGCCCTTCTCACCTCACGCTCTTTACGCTGACACGCCAGATTTATTTCTAACACCCTTCTTTCTTTCGTGGAGGATGTAGCAGGCTTATCGGTTGCGACGGACTCCCGTCGCCCCTCCGTCCTTCTAACTTTCCCCCGCTTTCCAGGGTTCTCGCTGACTGATGAGACCGAATCCTCGGAGTTAACCTCGGATTCGCCCTCGTGCGGTCCCACCCAACCCAATAACTTAACTCCCCTGGCATCAACTAAGTATGGCCCTACGTACACTACGCTAGGTTCCATACCCCTACATTCCCATAGTTCAAACAGTTCGCTGGCAACCCCTCTCGCTCTCCCATCAGCTAGTTCTTCCTCCCCAAAGCGCACTAAGCAATCAAAATGTTTATTCGACTCACCTAGCCGCTTCTCTAGCTTCACCTGATCTAGTTCCCCTCCCTCCTTTGCTTCCTTTATCTGCCTTCTCGTCGCGTTGTAGGCCCGCCTGGTCGCTAACTCCGACGTCCTTGTCGCCGACATCCTCTCTATCCCTCCGGGTCCGGCGTCGTACCGGCGGCCCCACCGTCACCGTTCCGCTGGGCCGTCCGTCGCCCTCGGCCTGTGGCTGGCCGGCGAAATCGGCACGTCGACCGCCGTCGTGTGTCGACTTGTCTCTCCTCTCTCTCGACTTGTCTCTCCCTCCTCTCGACTCGTCTCTTCCTCCCTGTGGTAGACGGCCGCCCTCCGCCTGGGCCGCCGGACCGTCTCTCGTCGACGAATCCGGCCTCGTGGGTTGATACCGTCTCGCCGTGGCCTGGCGGATCGTTAGGTTGTCGTCCGGGGTCCGCGGCGGTGTCCTCTCTCCTTCTTGACTCATCTTTGTCTCTGGTGGCTGGCAGTCACAGTTTCTCAGGCAGTTCTCAAGAGTTTAAGACTGTGACGGGATCCGAGAATCCCAGTTTATCCGGTGTTGTTTATGTACGCGTCCCCGCCGTGTGATTGAAAAGGAGTTTGTTGTTCTTCCAATGTTATTGATAATATAAAATGTGGTATACAATAGCAGCAAGTAGATATAATAACAGATAGCAATTGCAGAAACGGTAATATACTAGTAATATGGTGACGGCGGTGACGGTCTTAAACTGTCACCGTACTGCCATGACTGTACTGAGATAACTGGATAATAAACTAAACATCAACCGGTAATATACTCTAGGTTGGCCGTATTACTCAGCTGATGCCCTGCTGTCCCCCCATTGGCTAATAACTCACTTCTCACCCTCCCATCTCCCTGGGAGTGCTTCCCCCCGCTGCTGTCACTCTCTCCCTCCCGGAGGTGTAACCTCTGACCCCCGCTGTGTGTGTGTTCCCTTGGGGCCTGTTGTCCCCGTTTATTGGGGTGACACGAGGTTGATTGGTAATCAACCTCGTGCTCCCAATATTGCTTAAAGCCAACTTTGTGTGGGGTGGTTAGCGGAATTGAATACGCTAACAAAAATAGTTCGTCCCTATAAAGTAAAATAGTTTGTCCCTTTAAAGTAAAATAGTTCGTCCCTATAAAGTAAAATAGTTTGCCCCTTAAAGTAAAATAGTTCGTCCCTTTAAAGTAAAATAGTTCGTCTCTTTAAAGTAAAATAGTTCCTCCCTTTAAAGTAAAATAGTTTGCCCCTATAAAGTAAAATAGTTTATCCCTACAAAGTAAAATAGTTTATCCCTACAAAGTAAAATAGTTTATCCCTATAAAGTAAAATAGTTCGTCCCTATAAAGTAAAATAGTTCGTTCCTATAAAGTAAAATAGTTTATCCCTACAAAGTAAAATAGTTTATCCCTATAAAGTGAAATAGTTCGTCCCTATAAAGTAAAATAGTTCGTCCCTTTAAAGTAAAATAGTTTGCCCCTATAAAGTAAAATAGTTCGTCCCTTTAAAGTAAAATAGTTCGTCCCTATAAAGTAAAATAGTTCGTCCCTTTAAAGTAAAATAGTTCGTCCCTATAAAGTAAAATAGTTTGCCCCTATAAAGTAAAATAGTTCGTCCCTTTAAAGTAAAATAGTTCGTCCCTTTAAAGTAAAATAGTTCGTCCCTTTAAAGTAAAATAGTTCGTCCCTTTAAAGTAAAATAGTTTGCCCTCATAAAGTAAAATAGTTCGTCCCTTTAAAGTAAAATAGTTTGTCCCTATAATGAAAAATAGTTCATCCCTTTAAAGTAAAATAGTTCGTCCCTTTAAAGTAAAATAGTTCGTCCCTTTAAAGTAAAATAGTTCGTCCCTTTAAAGTAAAATAGTTTGCCCTCATAAAGTAAAATAGTTCGTCCCTTTAAAGTAAAATAGTTTGTCCCTATAAAGAAAAATAGTTCATCCCTTTAAAGTAAAATAGTTCGTCCCTTTAAGGTAAAATAGTTCGTCCCCTTAAAGTAAAATAGTTTGCCCTCATAAAGTAAAATAGTTCGTCCCTTTAAAGTAAAATAGTTCGTCCCTTTAAAGTAAAATAGTTTGCCCTCATAAAGTAAAATAGTTCGTCCCTTTAAAGTAAAATAGTTTGTCCCTATAAAGAAAAATAGTTCATCCCTTTAAAGTAAAATAGTTCGTCCCTATAAAGTAAAATAGTTTGCCCCTATAAAGTAAAATAGTTCGTCCCTTTAAAGTAAAATAGTTCGTCCCTTTAAAGTAAAATAGTTCGTCCCTTTAAAGTAAAATAGTTTGCCCCTATAAAGTAAAATAGTTCGTCCCTATAAAGTAAAATAGTTTGCCCCTATAAAGTAAAATAGTTCGTCCCTTTAAAGTAAAATAGTTCGTAGCTATAAAGTAAAATAGTTCGTCCCTATAAAGTAAAATAGTTTGCCCCTATAAAGTAAAATAGTTCGTTCCTTTAAAGTAAAATAGTTTGCCCCTATAAAGTAAAATAGTTCGTCCCTTTAAAGTAAAATAGTTCGTAGCTATAAAGTAAAATAGTTCGTCCCTATAAAGTAAAATAGTTTGCCCCTATAAAGTAAAATAGTTCGTTCCTTTAAAGTAAAATAGTTCGTAGCTATAAAGTAAAATAGTTCGTCCCTTTAAAGTAAAATAGTTTGCCCCTATAAAGTAAAATAGTTCGTCCCTTTAAAGTAAAATAGTTCGTAGCTATAAAGTAAAATAGTTTGCCCTCATAAAGTAAAATAGTTCGTCCCTTTAAAGTAAAATAGTTCGTCCCTTTAAAGTAAAATAGTTTGCCCCTATAAAGTAAAATAGTTCGTCCCTATAAAGTAAAATAGTTTGCCCCTATAAAGTAAAATAGTTCGTCCCTTTAAAGTAAAATAGTTCGTAGCTATAAAGTAAAATAGTTCGTCCCTATAAAGTAAAATAGTTTGCCCCTATAAAGTAAAATAGTTCGTTCCTTTAAAGTAAAATAGTTCGTAGCTATAAAGTAAAATAGTTCGTCCCTTTAAAGTAAAATAGTTTGCCCCTATAAAGTAAAATAGTTCGTCCCTATAAAGTAAAATAGTTTGCCCCTATAAAGTCAAATTGTTCGTCCCTTTAAAGTAAAATAGTTCGTAGCTATAAAGTAAAATAGTTCGTCCCTATAAAGTAAAATAGTTTGCCCCTATAAAGTAAAATAGTTCGTCCCTTTAAAGTAAAATAGTTCGTCCCTTTAAAGTAAAATAGTTTGCCCCTATAAAGTAAAATAGTTCGTCCCTATAAAGTAAAATAGTTTGCCCCTATAAAGTAAAATAGTTCGTCCCTTTAAAGTAAAATAGTTCGTAGCTATAAAGTAAAATAGTTCGTCCCTATAAAGTAAAATAGTTTGCCCCTATAAAGTAAAATAGTTCGTTCCTTTAAAGTAAAATAGTTCGTAGCTATAAAGTAAAATAGTTCGTCCCTTTAAAGTAAAATAGTTTGCCCCTATAAAGTAAAATAGTTCGTCCCTATAAAGTAAAATAGTTTGTAGCTATAAAGTAAAATAGATCGTCCCTTTAAAGTAAAATAGTTCGTCCCTATAAAGTAAAATAATATAAAGAAAAAATATATAAGCTATACTACTAATACTTTTATACTATTATACTGTAAAGTAAAATAATATTATGGAATAATATTACGAAAGTGTGCAATAAAAACTTATCAAGCGTACATGTACATGTACAACCCACACTTGTAACTGGTTCAACGGTTTGTGATGTTTAATTCGATTAATCTGATCACCATATTCTATTTAACCAATATTATTTAACTCACCTGTTTGTAACGAGCGATAAGATCCCATATACTCCGTCTCGAGTTGGGATCAACACCAGCAGTCGGTTCGTCTAGAATAATCGTTCGAGAGCCTCCAACGAACGCGATCGCCACGCACAACTTTCGTCGCATCCCGCCAGACAGAGCGGAAGTCTTGGCATGTCGAACGGCGTAGAGATCAGTGTCCTTCAATAAACTAAAGGTAAATAATAAAGAAATTAAAAAATAAACATAACAATAATTAAATAACTGAAAAATGGCGGCGAGGGACCATCTCGTTTATATGCCTAACTATCTCGTTTATATGCCTAACTATCTCGTTTATATGCCTAACTATCTCGTTTATATGCCTAAATAACTAGTTTATATGCCTAACTAACTAGTTTATATGCCTAATTAACTCGTTTATATACCTAACTAACTCGTTTATATGCCTAACTCGCTTACATGCGTAACCAACTCGTTTATATGCCTAACTAACTCGTTTATAGGCCTAACTAACTAGTTTATATGCGTAACTAACTCGTTTATATGTTTAACTAACTAGTTTATATGCCTAACTCGCTTACATGCCTAACTAACTCGTTTATATGCCTAAATAACTAGTTTATATGCCTAACAAACTAGTTTATATGCCTAATTAACTCGTTTATATACCTAACTAACTCGTTTATATGCCTAACTAACTAGTTTATATGCTTAACTAACTAGTTTATATGCCTAATTAACTCGTTTATATGCCTAACTCGCTTACATGCCTAACTAACTCGTTTATATGCATAAATAACTAGTTTATATGCCTAACTAACTAGTTTATATGCCTAACTAACTAGTTTATATGCCTAACTCGCTTACATGCCTAACTAACTCGTTTATATGCTTAACTAACTAGTTTATATGCCTAATTAACTCGTTTATATGCCTAACTAACTAGTTTATATGCTTAACTAACTAGTTTATATGCCTAATTAACTCGTTTATATGCCTAACTCGCTTACATGCCTAACTAACTCGTTTATATGCCTAAATAACTAGTTTATATGCCTAACTAACTAGTTTATATGCCTAATTAACTCGTTTATATACCTAACTAACTCGTTTATATGCTTAACTAACTAGTTTATATGCCTAAATAACTAGTTTATATGCCTAACTAACTCGTTTATATGCTTAGCTAACTAGTTTATATGCCTAAATAACTAGTTTATATGCCTAACTAACTAGTTTATATGCCTAATTAACTCGTTTATATACCTAACCAACTCGTTTATATGCCTAACTCGCTTACATGCGTAACCAACTCGTTTATATGCCTAACTAACTCGTTTATATGCCTAACTAACTCGTTTATATGCTTAACTAACTAGTTTATATGCCTAAATAACTAGTTTATATGCCTAACTAACTAGTTTATATGCCTAATTAACTCGTTTATATACCTAACTAACTCGTTTATATGCCTAACTCGCTTACATGCGTAACCAACTCGTTTATATGCCTAAATAACTCGTTTATATGCCTAACTAACTCGTTTATAGGCCTAACTAACTAGTTTATATGCCTAACTAACTCGTTTATATGCCTAACTCGCTTACATGCCTAACTAACTCGTTTATATGCCTAACTAACTAGTTTATATGCCTAATTAACTCGTTTATATACCTAACTAACTCGTTTATATACCTAACTAACTCGTTTATATGCCTAACTAACTCGTTTATATGCCCAACTAACTAGTTTATATGCCTAATTAACTCGTTCATATGCCTAACTAACTCGTTTATAGGCCTAAATAACTAGTTTATATGCCTAACTAACTAGTTTATATGCCTAATTAACTCGTTTATATACCTAACTAACTCGTTTATATGCCTAACTAACTAGTTTATATGCCTAACTCGCTTACATGCCTAACTAACTCGTTTATATGCTTAACTAACTAGTTTATATGCCTAATTAACTCGTTTATATGCCTAACTTGCTTACATGCCTAACTAACACGTTTATATGCCTAACTAATTAGTTTATATGCCTAATTAACTCGTTTATATACCTAACTAACTCGTTTATATGCCTAACTAACTAGTTTATATGCCTAACTCGCTTACATGCCTAACTAACTCGTTTATATGCCTAACTAACTAGTTTATATGCCTAATTAACTCGTTTATATACCTAACTAACTCGTTTATATGCCTAACTAACTAGTTTATATGCCTAACTCGCTTACATGCCTAACTAACTCGTTTATATGCTTAACTAACTAGTTTATATGCCTAATTAACTCGTTTATATGCCTAACTTGCTTACATGCCTAACTAACACGTTTATATGCCTAACTAATTAGTTTATATGCCTAATTAACTCGTTTATATACCTAACTAACTCGTTTATATGCCTAACTAACTAGTTTATATGCCTAACTAACTAGTTTATATGCCTAACTAACTCGTTTATATGCCTAACTCGCTTACATGCCTAACTAACTCGTTTATATGCCTAACTAACTAGTTTATATGCCTAATTAACTCGTTTATATACCTAACTAACTCGTTTATATGCCTAACTAACTAGTTTATATGCCTAACTCGCTTACATGCCTAACTAACTCGTTTATATGCTTAACTAACTTGTTTATATGCCTAATTAACTCGTTTATATGCCTAACTCGCTTACATGCCTAACTAACTCGTTTATATGCCTAAATAACTAGTTTATATGCCTAACTAACTAGTTTATATGCCTAAATAACTAGTTTATATGCCTAACTAACTAGTTTATATGCCTAATTAACTCGTTTATATACCTAACTAACTCGCTTACATGCCTAACTAACTCGTTTATATGCCTAACTAACTAGTTTATATGCCTAATTAACTTGTTTATATGCCTAACTAACTCGTTTATATGCCTAACTAACTCGTTTATATGCCTAACTAACTAGTTTATATGCCTAACTAACTCGTTTATATGCCTAACTCGCTTACATGCCTAACTAACTCGTTTATATGCCTAACTAACTAGTTTATATGCCTAATTAACTCGTTTATATGCCTAACTAACTCGTTTATATGCCTAACTAACTAGTTTATATGCCTAACTCGCTTACATGCCTAACTAACTCGTTTATATGCTTAACTAACTTGTTTATATGCCTAATTAACTCGTTTATATGCCTAACTCGCTTACATGCCTAACTAACTCGTTTATATGCCTAAATAACTAGTTTATATGCCTAACTAACTAGTTTATATGCCTAAATAACTCGTTTATATGCCTAACTAACTAGTTTATATGCCTAATTAACTCGTTTATATACCTAACTAACTCGCTTACATGCCTAACTAACTCGTTTATATGCCTAACTAACTAGTTTATATGCCTAACTAACTAGTTTATATGCTACCTAACTCGCTTACATGCCTAACTAACTCGTTTATATGCCTAACTAACTAGTTTATATGCCTAATTAACTCGTTTATATACCTAACTAACTCGCTTACATGCCTAACTAACTAGTTTATATGCCTAACTAACTAGTTTATATGCCTAACTAACTAGTTTATATGCCTAATTAACTCGTTTATATACCTAACTCGCTTACATGCGTAACCAACTCGTTTATATGCCTAACTAACTCGTTTATAGGCCTAACTAACTAGTTTATATGCCTAACTAACTGTTTATATGCTAATAACTCGTTTATATGCCTAACTAACTCGTTTATAGGCCTAACTAACTAGTTTATATGCGTACCTAACTCGCTTACATGCCTAACTAACTCGTTTATATGCTTAACTAACTTGTTTATATGCCTAATTAACTCGTTTATATGCCTAACTCGCTTACATGCCTAACTAACTCGTTTATATGCCTAAATAACTAGTTTATATGCCTAACTAACAGTTTATATGCCTAAATAACTAGTTTATATGCCTAACTAACTAGTTTATATGCCTAATTAACTCGTTTATATACCTAACTAACTCGCTTACATGCCTAACTAACTCGTTTATATGCCTAAATAACTAGTTTATATACCTAACTAACTAGTTAATATGCGTACCTAACTCGCTTACATGCCTAACTAACTCGTTTATATGCCTAACTAACTAGTTTATATGCCTAATTAACTCGTTTATATACCTAACTAACTCGCTTACATGCCTAACTAACTAGTTTATATGCCTAACTAACTAGTTTATATGCCTAACTAACTAGTTTATATGCCTAATTAACTCGTTTATATACCTAACTCGCTTACATGCGTAACCAACTCGTTTATATGCCTAACTAACTCGTTTATAGGCCTAACTAACTAGTTTATATGCGTACCTAACTCGCTTACATGCCTAACTAACTCGTTTATATGCCTAACTAACTAGTTTATATGCCTAATTAACTCGTTTATATACCTAACTAACTCGCTTACATGCCTAACTAACTCGTTTATATGCCTAAATAACTAGTTTATATGCCTAACTAACTAGTTTATATGCCTAATTAACTCGTTTATATACCTAACTAACTCGCTTACATGCCTAACTAACTCGTTTATATGCCTAAATAACTAGTTTATATGCCTAACTAACTGTTAGCTTATTCAATCCCGCTAACACCCCATAAAGTTATAAGCCGATAAGCAATATTGGGAGCCACGAGATTGGATAATTAACCAACTCGTGCCATCCCAATAAGAGTGGGAAGGAAGCACACAAAGAGGGTCAGGGGCCAAACCCCTAACCCAGAGAGAATAGGTGGAGTGAACGGGAACACTCCAAAGGGCGCCAACAAGGGTATCAACCAATCAGAGGGGGGAAAGGCATCGATTAGGTAGAGTAACAAGGCCAACCGTGCAATATAGCCACTTGGCAGTAATAATACCAATTCAGTTATCTCAGTGCAATACCGGTGCTAGTTTAGGTTATTACATAGTTTTAGATAGGGAAGGACCGGGACTTTAGTTACCGTATCCCGCCTTCCATATACGACAATACTATATCTATATCTATATCCACATATCATATTATATACGACAAACAACATCAGAACTCATTCACTCTTTATACACGGCGGGGACGCGTGAACTAAAACCGGATAAACCGGGATCCCTCTTGGATCCCGTCACAGTAACTAAACCAGCTGCCGCCCTAGATAAACTCAATAACCACTAGCCACCGAAATCTGCAGAAGAGAGATGAGTCGGTCAGGTGACACGACACCGACGCGGACCCCGGACGAAGAGCTAACGATCCGCGAGGCCGCAACCAGGCGATACAGGCCCACAACGCCGGACCCATCGGTAACGGGTCATCCGGCAGTTCAGGACGAGGGGGGCCTGGAACCCGAGGTCGAACCGAGAGAAAGAGAGAGCGAGACGGAGGGAGACGGAGACGAGTCGACACGGACGGGGGTCGACGCACCGGTGTCGCCGGCCAGCCACAGGCCGAGGGCGACGAGCGGCCCGCCGAAACGGCGACGGTGGGGCCGACGGTGCGGCCCCGGACGCAGAGAGACGAAGGAGATATCGGTACCGATGTCGCCGGCCAGCCACAGGCCGAGGGCGACGGACGGCCCGCCGGAACGGCGACGGTGGGGCCGCCGGTACGACGTCGGACCCGGAGAGACGGAAGAAAGATCGGCGACGAGGACGTCGGGGTTTCTGATCGACTCCGACGGGCCTACAACGCGACCCAAAGACTACTAAAGGACGCTAAGAAGGAAGGGGCGGAGATAGACGAGGTGAGACTGAGGAAACGACTAGGTGAGTCGGATAGACACTTTAATTACCTAATGCGTTTTGGGCAGAGGGAACTAGCCGAGGAGAGAGCAAAAGGGGTTGCCAGCGAACTGTTTGAACTATGGGAATGTGGGAGTATGGAACCTAGCGTAGCGTCAGTGTACATAGGGCCATACTTGGTCGATGCCCGGGGAGTAAAATTAGTGGGTTGGAACAGACCTGAGGAGGGCGAATCCGAGGCTGACCCCGCGGATTCGGTCTCGTCGGTCGGAGGGAGTTCCGGGAGGAGGGGGAAAGCTAGTAGATCGGGAAGGCGGAGGGAATCCTCCACAACCGATAAGTCTGCTACATCCTCCGCAAAAGAAAGACGGGTGAGAGAGATAGACGCTAGGTACCGTCTCAATCTAGCAGTGCAAGGTAATAGAGAAGTAGGTAGACGGCTAGAGGAAGGGAGAGTGCTGCTGGAGAGGGAAATGGCGTCGATTGGAGAGATAAGAGAGAGGGCCGAAAGGGCCGTGAGGAGCCTTAGGGAGTATGATGAAATAGAGTTGAAGGAACAAGAAGAGCGTGTGGCGAGAGAGAAAAGTGAACGCAGAGAGCGTGAAGCGAAGGAGGAAAGTGAACGCAGAGAGCGTGAAGTGAGGGAGGAGAGTGAGCGTAGAGCGCGTGAGGCGAGGCGAAGGGAGGGGATTAGGAGAGAGGTGGAATTGGCCAAGCAGACCGAACGGGAGGCTATGGATAAAATAGCAAAAGTGGAGCGTGAGCGAAAAGAATTGGAGAAACAGCGAGACAAACTCGTAGAGTATGAAGCTGTACACACGCGTGAGGTGGAACTGGCGCAGATGGGGGAGTCTGAGAGCGAGGCTGGCTCGAGTATTTTTGAGGAGCCGGGGGCCGTGGATACATTTATTAATACCCCACTTACAGGGACCGCACGACAGACTCAAAACTGGTGTGACCGTACGGGCGGGGGGGGGGGGGGGGGGGGGGGTAATAATGATAATGGTACAGTAGACGTGGTTAATATTAATAGTACCGTATGGGACAATTCTAATCAAACCTTTATTGCAGGAAATACTTTACCTAGTGGTAGTAATTTAAATTTAAATCAGAACATTCCTAATATTAATGTAGAAAATAATTCTAATATTAATGTAGCTAAGCAAAATAATCCAATTAATCAAAGTAATAACCCAAATTCGAACTTACAAAATAATTTAAGTAATGCAATAACACAAAATAATCTAAATAACTTAAATAATTCAGCGAGCCCGAATTTACAAAATAATTCAGATAGTGTAGTCGCGCAAGATAATTCAAATGATTTTATCTCGAACGAACAAATTAATTCCGTTTCCAATACGGGTGCTATTAATGTAAACACGTCGGGCGTGTATGGCCAGACAGACGAGGGCCTGGTAGGCCACGTAGTTGGTAGGCAGGGAATAGCTGGGTTAGGTAGACCCGGCGAGGGCCTGGTAGGCCACGTAGTTGGTAGGCAGGGAGTAGCTGGGTTAGGTAGACCCAGCGAGGGCCTGGTCTTATGTCTCTGTGTCATGAGAAAGTGTCAGTATGTAATAATGAACACAGGACGTATATTCTATCAGCTCGGAAGTCTGAGTGTATGATCTATATAATATCTGCCCGACCGGTATGGTATGTATGTATATCTATATGTATAATGGACTTAGGTCCTTACACCTTTGTACGGTAATAATAGTCATAAGTATATTCACATCATCCCCCTTTCCCCCGCGATCTGAGTTCGCTGGAGTCATGATCGGTTATGGAACGGGGTACGTAGTAGTACTACCAAAACGTACAATAGGTTGATGTCGGCGTGTACTGCGACGTGGTTCTGGTAGTGTGTCAGCTATGGTCATCTTTAGCGTTGGTGTTTTGGCTATAGGGTTGGATGGGTTTGCGGTTGGTGGGTTAGTGATGTTAGGGTTGCGGTCGGGGTCATGGTAGAGTCTGAGAAAACGGCGGTTTCTCCACCACGTGCGACCTGAGGGTAATTTTACTCGGTAGTCGCGTCGTTCCCCAACAGCTACGACGGTTCCAACGTGATTCCATCGTTTCGTTTTTGGATCTTGGATACGTACAGTAGATCCAATTCGTATTTTTGGGTGGTCATGTGCGTCATGGTTGTAGAGCTCCTCGGTTTTGTGACGAAGTTCTCCTGCCCTGTGGTCGGCTGCGTCCGACTCATCGCGCCATTGTTGGGCGTAATGGGTGTGGTGGGCAGGAACGCGTGATCGTAGTAGACGACCGAAGACGATTTCGTTAGGTGAGCGGCCGTCTGCGCGTGGGGTGTTACGGAGTTCTAGTAAACCTTCCTGGAACTCAGTTGAGCCAGTGTCACAGTGTGGTACTTTTTGGAGTAGGCGTTTTATGATTTTTACCGTTATCTCCGCATGGCCGTTGCTTGATGGGAAGTGTGGAGTACTGGGACACCACTCCACTCCCCAGCGTTTAAGGAACTGTTTGAAGGAAGCCGCAGAAAATTGTGGGCCGCCATCAGACTTGAATTTTGTTGGGACACCCAGGTCGACGAACCATTTTCGGGTGACGAAGGCAACCTGTTGTGATGATGGGTCGTGTCGAAACTCGTGTACGACTGGGTATCCAGACAATCTGTCTGAGTAAACCAGGAAGTGTTTGCCTCCAATTTGGAATAGATCGGAGGAGACGAACTGAAATGGCCGCGTCGGCATTTTGTCAGCCATCAGTGTCTCTTTGGGGAGGCTTGGTAATAGTTCCTGACAAGAATGGCATTGCGAAACGGTGCGTTCGATGTCTCGTGTAATGCCAGGCCAGTAGACAGTTTGTCTTGCGCGTTGTTTGGTTCGTGTCATCCCCTGGTGGGATGCATGCAATCTGTCTAAAGTATCCTGTTGATAGATTTTAGGAATAACTATTCTGTCCCCATATAATACAATGTCGTTGTATATCGAAAGGTTATTGCGTATGGACTTGAACAGTTT
Source organism: Nemertoderma westbladi (assembly GCA_032718475.1). Lineage (NCBI taxonomy): Eukaryota > Metazoa > Xenacoelomorpha > Nemertodermatida > Nemertodermatidae > Nemertoderma > Nemertoderma westbladi. Next base: position 117,707 of record JAUCBJ010007863.1, read on the forward strand.
AATGTATGGTGATGCGTTATGTAGACCACTAAAGTCAGTTTTGATCTCCTGGATCAATTCTTGGTACTCGGTGTCATCTAACGCTGCATCACGCAAATCCTGAATGATTGGGTCGCTTTCCATCACGTTTTCCGTGTTCCCGGAAATGGTTAATGCATTGATTGTGAAAGTGATGTCATCGGGTTCGTCTGGGTCATCGACTGGTGAGCGGCTAAGGCAGTCCGCTATTCGGTGCTGTTTGCCTTTTTGCCATTCAACCCGGAACTGGTATTGAGATTGAAGTTCAGCCTTCATCCGTTGGATTTTGGCGTTTTCGATTTGGTTTATGGTGTAATTATTGAACATGGTGAGCAAAGGCCGGTGGTCGGTTACTACCGTAAATGTTGGTAGGCCCGCAAGGTACAGTCTGCACCTCTTTATACCATAGTAAATAGCTATGCACTCCAACTCAATAGTAGCATAGCGGCTTTCCGTATCAGTTATAAATCTACTGCCACAGGCAATAAGTTTCCATTGGTTGTCTTGGCGTTGCAGTAGATCATATCCAAAACCGTTGAGACGGCTGGCATCTGTTTCGAGCCGCGTTTCGGCGTTGATATCAAACGTGGCGAGGACTGGGGGTTGAACAAGTGCCTGTTTAACTTTGTTGAAGGCCTCCTCGTGGTTAGCCGTCCACATAAAAACGTTTCGTGTTCGTAGTAGATCTCGAAGTGGTGTAGCGAAGGTACTGATCTCACTAGAAAAACATCCAAGTTGATTTACCAGACCCATGAAACTTCGTAAATCAGTTATGTTTTGTGGATTATGAAAGTTGGTGATGGCCTTCACTTTGTTGGGGTCGGCCTCCGTCCCATCCTTTGAGATGATATAACCCGCGAATTTCACTCGCGTCTGAGCGAAATTAAACTTGGCCGGGTTGAGTGTAATTCCAGCCTGTCGACATCGGTCGAGAATTGTTCGGACGCGATCGATGTGTTCATCGATGTTGGTGTCTTCAACGAGGATGTCATCCACAATCTTGTGGATTTGGGGTATACCATCGAGGGCCAGATCGCCGCGGTAGTTGTAACTATCTCCTGCAGAAATAAAACCCATGGGTGCTCTGCAGAAACGGTAACGTCCCCATGGCGTTATAAACGTTGTATAGTCTCGAGATTGTTCGTCGAGTTCGACCTGCCAATAACCCGATTTGGCATCCAGGGTCGAGAAAAGGCATGTGCCTGGTGTACGGCCAGATACAACATCGCCTGGTGAACGGGCGTTGTGTATGGTGCGCTTTACTTGACTGTTGAGTTTTGTTAAATCAACGGTTATACGAATTTCACCAGGTTGGTTGGGTTTTTGGCAAACCACAATTGGGTGGCACCATTCAACAGCACGGTCGCCTGTTCGTTCTATTATGCCTTTTTGAAGCATATCCTCAATTTCTTTTTTAGTTTTCTCCCGAAACGGATGGGGTATTGGACGGTGCGCGTAGAGGCAGAATGGTTTCGCATCATCCACCAACTCGATCGTCATCGGTGGACCTACCATGGTCCGCAGTTGACCTCTGGTCCCAAAAACATCAGAGTATTCATCGAGAAGTTTCTGTTTTTCGATCTCGATCGATTGGTTATCATTGGATATGGTGTTGATTGCCGAAGTGGCATGTTGGGTGTCGACGGGTTCGTGTTGGGTGTCGACAGGTTCATGTTGGGTGTTGACGGGTTCATGTTGGGTACCAACGGGTGCATGTTCAGTGTCAACGGGTGTACATTGGGTGTCGACCGGTGCACGTTGGGTGTTGACGGGTGTACATTGGGTGTCGATGGGTGTGTGTTGTATCCCGTCAATGAACTTGGTAATTAGGTGTAGTGGTTTCGGGAATTCGGGGTGGACAATACCCAAACCTTTACATGCCGATAATGAAAGGTATACTGCTCCCTTGGATATGTCTGGGCATATGTATACCCAGTCCCTGTGTGTTCTACCACTGATAGTGAGGCTGAGTTCAATGCGCCCCTCACATTCGATGGGTGTTCCGTTGGCGCCCTCTAGAGGGTAGTCTGGGTCTGTTAAATCCGTTATGTCCCACTCCTCCAGTATATCGGAACCAGCTGCTATAACCTGCGCGCCCGTATCGGCAATGCATGATTTATTCCCAATGTAGTCTCCTTTGTAGAAAAGATCTATTGGGACGAGGGGTCTGTAGTGAGCAGCTGTATATCCGTGTATGTCGGCGATTAGAATAGCGCCGGTGGACTGTGGAGGTTTCGAATATGTTTTACCAAGACATTTCGACGCAAAATGTCCCTGTTTTCCGCAGTGGTTGCATTTTTTATCGGCCGCCTTGCATGGTTGGTCTGTGGTGTGGGGCCAATTTCCACCGCAATTAATACATTTACCCTGAGATTTACAACGTTTGACAGCGTCACGGGCACTGGAAGAAGGTGTTTGTGAACGTTGTTGGGATTTACTGTCCTTATCGCGTTTGTAGCGAGTTTTTGATTTTTGCGGATAACGTCCCCGTTGTTGGGTTGGTTGTGAAGTGGTGGAATGTTGAACCGCGTTTACTCGATGTTTCAGACGCTGGCCTTCCCTAGCAGCCATCTCCCGGTTACGGCAGAAATCCACAGTAGCGGCTCGGGAAAATAATGGTCGTTTACCGAAGAGTTCTTCCCGAGTTTCGTCATCCCGTATACCGCAGACAATAAGGGTTGTTAACCAATCGTCTTTGGACATTGACTCTATTTGTGCGTCGTCTGCCATCTCACAGAGTTTAATGTAAAAGTCGTCAAATTCCTGGCCATCGACTTGTTTCTGCCGTACGAGTTCGTAGCGATCGACGGCAATGTTTTGATCCGCGCGTAGATAAGTGCGGATCTCGCCCAAGACTTCATGCATTTCCAAGGATGTATCTTGGTCGATTTCGAGTGTGTACTGTATCCGGTTTAGAAAATCCGGACTGCAGTATGAGAACAGTGTAGCAATCTTGTCAACCCTGGGTTTCTCGTCGAGTTTGGTGACCCTTGAGTAATTTAACCACGCAGATTCCCAGCGTTTAAACGATTTAAACCGGATCCCCACGTCCAGGATTTGTGGGGGTCGCACAGTTAGTCTAGCGGTGTTTCCACTATCGGCGGTACCGGTACCGGTATCACGATCATGTAATCGAGGCGGTGTTGAAATGGTTTGCTGGTCCCGGGTTGCCGACTGTTGTTCCATGAATCGCATAAAACGTTCTTCTCGGCGTTCCTCGTCCTCGCGTCTTTGTGCATCGAGTTGTGCGAGTAACCGGCCCAGGTCGTAGGTAGAACCCTGGGTGGAACCCGATGTAGTTGCATCGTCTGTGTCCGTATCTCCGGACAGAGACAGCGATTTAATTAACCGTTTGCGTAGTACGACCGTGGCAGTTTTCGAATCGTACTCCACGTCTGCGTTGTTGCAGTGTTCAATTAAAGTTGCCCTGGCGAGGCTGTTGATTACCTCCTCGGACAGATTGTAGGTATCCTCCGGGGAGATAGACATGTTGCCCAATGTTGACCTTGAATGTATGTGGCAACACAGCCAATAATCAAAGTATAAACGCAAATACAGCAATTAGCAGATTAGTATATCCAGTACGGCAGTACGGTTCAGTAGTACAGCAGTACAGGCAGACAGGTATTCCAGTATTCGCCGCGGTGTAGCCGTTGTTGTATGGGGTTTTTTATATTAAAAGCCCCGTTTTTTATGTTGCAGTGTTATCAGTTATTGTAAGTTACGTAGGTCATTAGCAAAGCCCATGTAGGGTGGTCAAAGCTAATAGACACAACTGCGCCATCTTATGTCTCTGTGTCATGAGAAAGTGTCAGTATGTAATAATGAACACAGGACGTATATTCTATCAGCTCGGAAGTCTGAATGTATGATCTATATAATATCTGCCCGACCGGTATGGTATGTATGTATATCTATATGTATAATGGACTTAGGTCCTTACACCCTTATACGGTAATAATAGTCATAAGTATATTCACATCACCTGGTAGGCCACGTAGTTGGTAGGCAGGGAGTGGCTGGGTTAGGTAGACCCAGCGAGGGCCTGGTAGGCCACATAGTTGGTAGGCAGGGAGTAGAGGGCCTGGTAGGCCACGCAATAGCAGAGGGAGAGGCGGGGGTGAATAGACCCGACCGCGGTAGGGTTGATGTGTCGACTGGAGAGGGATATAGTAGCGGGGTGAGGAGTAGCGAAGTTAGATGTGGCGAGTGGGGGGGGGGGGGGGGGGGGGGGGCTACGAGAACCCCACAACAGCGAGTTAGCGGCGAAAGGGGGGGGGGGCAGAGAGTGTCCCACAGCCGTCAGCGGATAATGCGCGGGCCGAAATAGGTAAACCGCAACAACCGGCGACGGAAAGTAATAGGGGGATTGCGAGTATCCCCAGCGGCGTGCGACCGAGCAGAGAGAGACAGGTTGACGTCGTAAGAGGGCGGACGAAGCGTCGAGCCCGATCAGAAGTGGGAAGAAGAACAGTGGGGTTTAACCGGGAGGTTGACGAGAGATCTCACGAGCGGGAATACTCCACTGAAAGGAGAAGAAGAGAAGACAGTAGTAGAGGTATCGCCGCGAACGATAGAAGAGCGAGGACGGATAGCGAGCCGTCGGTAGTTGAGATGAGAACGGAGAGTCAGTGGGGTCGGACTCCGGGAGATTGCCGTCGCCCCGGAGAGATGCGACCCGGCGAGGCGCACTACGCGCCGATGGAGGGGTACACGATGTACCGGTACGAAGACGAGAACAGTAGAGGGGGGGGTCGATGAGAAACTTTCCGACGGAATACACCTATTGATCGAGAATACGGTAGCCGCGGGGAGGATTATTCGAGAAGAATAAACTTCGATCCTGAGCGACACATGCAGACTGTAGGACATACTGTAGGCCTTACTGCACATACCATAGGCCATACTGAGAGAGGCAATGTAGGCGATAGGATGGCGTGGACAACGGGATTAAACCCGGAAGTCGCGGAATACATACCGGCGAGTAGGCCAGAAGCTGATAGGCCTATACCGGTACCAGCACAGCAGTATGACTACAGCATGCAGGGACATAACATATACCCAGGGGAGGGGGGAATTATTGCGGATAGGTGTATGGGCCCCAACATATTAACATCAACCCCAGTACCAAACATACCGGTGGGGGGGGGACAGGGTGACATTCCCCCATCACAATATCAACAATATACCCCGATAGGGGCAAGAACAACGAGACCCTTGGATGAGAATAGGTCGTGTGATACAGACATATGGAGGGGGCCGCTACCCCCGATGACATACCCAAGTCAGAGAAAGTCAAGAAATAGGACAGACGGAACGCACCAGACAGGAGAAACTATGCAGCACCCATCGAATCCATTGGAAGCGCAGGCGATGGGGATGGCCACGTTGATCGATGCGTTGAAAACGAGGATCGAGTTACCACCCGTGGAACCATTCAAATTCGATGGGAGCAGGCCGGAAGAATATCTACAGTTTCGGCGCATGTATAGTAACGAAATACTAACAAAGAACTTGACGCAGGCGGAGTGCCTAAAGTATCTGCAAGTGTACACGGGAGGCCCAGCATACGACATCGTGAGGCAATATCAAGGAATAGAGGGCGGCTTCACGACAGCATGGCGGGCACTGGATAGGGAATACGGGCACCCGGCCAAGATCATCAGGCAGACGCTGAGAGGCATAACATCGGGTGGCCTACAGGATAATCCCGTTAGCATTAAGACGTTCGCTAACAAAGTCGAAAAGGCTCTAATCGTGCTGAAGACGCTAGACGCGCCGTACGAGCTCAATGCGTCCAACAACATCACCACGATAGCGCAGGCACTACCAAACTGGCTGCGCAACAAGTGGAGGAAAATCGCCTTCTCCACTCGAGATAAGAAGGGTGCGGAACCGGGTTTAGAAGAAATGTCAAACTTCTTAAACTACGAGGCTGAACTAATAACTGACCCAGTCTATAGCGAAGACAGCCTGGGAAAGGGACTGAAGACAGACTACCATAGACCGAAACCAGAGCACAACACATCGAACGCATTACCGAGACTCAGGCAATCATTGCCATATGCAGCGACGCAGGGGACTGCAAGTCCACAGCTAGCCGAGGATAAGACAACATCATGGAACGGACAGGGAAACAATAACAACACGAATAAACATAACCCCAGTACGTCCAATAGGCAAAACCCAAACAATAAGAATAGTAGGGACTTTGGTACGAACGCAACTGCGATACGCAATGCACTGTATAAAGAGGGCTACGACCCAAAGAGCAAATGCCAGCTACACGCAAATGCGCTTCATCAAACTATGAACTGCAGGTACTGGCAGGCGCTACCTAGGCAAGATCAGATAGACTATGCGTTCAGCAATAAAATCTGCTCGCGATGTGTAATGAGTGGACATAGAGCAAGGGAGTGCAAGGAGAAGCCAATGAAATTTGGTCAAAGGAGAGGCCAAACGATGGCGACGAGCACAGTAGGGGCGAAGAAGAGAGGAACGGTGCTACTTGGAGTAGTACCAGTACGAGTGATCGGGGAAGGCAATCGATCAGTAACAACACTAATGCTGGTTGATAGTGGAGCTGCCTTCACATTAGTCGAGGAATGGGTGGCCGAGGAGATAGGATTGAGAACGAGGCCAAGCAGGATGGCGGTAACAACCATCTCTAGCAAAGATGAGATCCTGGAGATGAGAACAGGACGGTGCGCAATTGCAGCAGTGGCACCAGGATGCGACTATGGGGCAACCATCGACCCCATCCAAGTGATAGAGTCAATTAATATCAATGCCAGGCGGCCAACCAACATCGAGGTCGAGCAGTATAAATTCCTGGACGACATTGACTTCTCAATCCCAGATGTGGACGTTAGGAAGGTATCCATCATAGTAGGTATGGACTGCCCAACGGCCCACGAAAGAATGCAAACGGTCTTCGGCGAAGACAAGCAGAGCGACCCGGTGGCAATATTAACACCATTCGGGTGGACACTGACAGGCCCAATTAAGAGTAATATACCATTCCATGTGTCTGAGAGTTCAGGATGCATGGTGCCAGGAACTGACGAGATAGAGGAGAGGCCAGAGATGGGCAATAGTGGTAGACAGCTAGAAGTAGAAGCAACACCAAGAGAGTGGGCGGAGGAGAATGGTATGGATGCAGAAGATCTAGAGACGATGGGTTGGAATAAGGGTCCCAGCAAGTATCGGTATGGAGATGGAGAAGAGCGGACGGTGGAGTGTCGGGAGGACAAACCGGGGAAGTGTCCGGTGGAGTGTCCAGAGGAGCGTCCGGAAGAGACGCCGGTCCGGTTGAGAGGCATACCGACCAGGGGGAAGCCGAGTAAGAATACAAGATGGAAAGGGAGAAGATGTGAGATGATCAGACCAGGGGCAGAGAAGCCCATGAATAAACATATGGTGGACAAAGGAGCCGGGAGAGTAGGAGGCGTGCTGCGTACGCACGCGGAACTGACAGAGTGCGAGGGGGCATTACATGGGCAGACATCGTGTATACCGAAGGACGAACGGGGGTCGTTGAAGCCTTTAATGCCAGCACACATATTAAGGGGGAGGCCAGCAGAGGTGGCATCTAAGATTGAGGAGAAGAACAGGGGCGGCATTATACCGCCGGGTGACACGTTGAAGGGTGGCACTTTGCCGCCAAGGGACGACCACGAGATCAGAAACATAAATAACAGACAGCATTTGCAAAAACAGGAGAAAAGACCACCTATCGAATTGACAAGGAGAGCGGAGCGAAGAATTAGAGAACCTATAGGGGGGCAGTGGGAGAGTTGCCTGGAGGAGGAATCACCCCTTGGGTCGCTGAGTTGTCCAACAGGTTGGACTGGGATGGAAGAGTTAGATCCGTAAAAGGTGCGGGCAGAGGTGTTACCTGTCTATTAGAAGGGGCACCTTAGCAGAGTTAGAGAAAAGTTTAGTCGTCCAAGTTTTGGACTGAGGGGGGTGGGATTGAGGGCGAGACGCCCTTCCCACAAACAAAATAATAAAATAAAATAAAAAAAATAGTACATGGTAGGTATGCAGTTAGTAGGCAGAGAGTTAGTAAGAAGGTACGTAGTACCTAGTTAGTTAGTTAGTTAGGAGGTACGTAGTACCGCCAGTTAGAGAGTTAGTTAGAGGGTACGTAAGTACTGTTAGTTAGTTAGTTAGTTAGGAGGTACGTAGTACCGCCAGTTAGAGAGTTAGTTAGAGGGTACGTAAGTACCGTTAGTTAGTCAGAGAGTTAGAGGGTACGTAGTACCGCTAGTTAGTTAGAGTTAGAGGGTACGTAGTACCGCCAGTTAGAGAGTTAGTTAGAGGGTACCGGTACGTAAGTACCGTTAGTTAGTTAGTTAGTTAGTTAGGAGGTACGTAGTACCGCCAGTTAGAGAGTTAGTTAGAGGGTACGTAAGTACCGTTAGTTAGTCAGAGAGTTAGAGGGTACGTAGTACCGCTAGTTAGTTAGAGTTAGAGGGTACGTAGTACCGATAGTTAGTTAGAGAGTTAGAGGGTACGTAGTACCGCTAGTTAGTTAGAGTTAGAGGGTACGTAGTACCGATAGTTAGTTAGAGAGTTAGAGGGTACGTAGTACCGCTAGTTAGTTAGAGTTAGAGGGTACGTAGTACCGATAGTTAGTTAGAGAGTTAGAGGGTACGTAAGTACCGCTAGTTAGTTAGAGAAGAGTTAGAGGGTACGTAGTACCGTTAGTTAGAAGAGAGAGAGTAAGAGGTAAAAAGGGGATATAGATATAGGTATTAGTTAGCAGTTAGTAGAGAGAGGGGGGCATATGAGTACAGCTGGATAAATCGTGTGGCCACACGACGCATACTGCTGTACTGCATAGACCCACAGAGTAGGCCAGAATGTGGATTAGAGAATAGAATAATCCATAGGCAGTAGTAAGTAGTAGGACAGTAGAATCAAAGTAAATGGATAAATAAATAGAATAGGGCTGAAAGTTGTAAAATAGTGGCAACACAAGGGAAGTTATTCTAGAACATAATAAAAGTAACGGACAGAAATTGTAAATTACGCTCATTTACTAGCTTCAAAATTAATTAGGAATAATTTAGGTTAAAAGGCGCAGTTAAGTAGGAAATAGGCCATTATCGAACTGTACAGAACATCCTAGATACATCACTCATCTGTATTGCGCCTTGGTAAGGCACCACCTTGCAGGTGAGCGAGTGAACGTTCGGAATGGCGAGTAAGTTGATCAGAAAGAGAAAGGCGGAGTCAGGAGGAAAGGAGATACTGGTGGATTTCACCGAGAGGCATCCGGAAGAGAAGACGAGAGGATACTACGAGAGGTTGGAAAGGGGTCACGCGGCACGAGCGCTGCAGGATCACTTCCGGGAGGCGCACGAACAGCGGCTGGTCGGGACCTACGGGACCCCGTCGCTGGACAACGCGATCTTCCAACACTTTCACTACGTGGTGAAAGGGGACGAGGCGAAGTTCGGGATTCCGAAATACCCGAGGGAATCACCGAGGAAGGACTGGAAGAGATTCATAGAGTCCGTCAACAGAGGAGGATTTATGATCCTAGATGACGAGGGAACCGTGGAAGACGAGGCGGGTTCGAGACGAGGAACGGCGGGGTCGGCCAGGACCATACTCCTACATTTGGCCGCGCCAAATGGGGACATCTTCTTATTCGACCTAGGGACGTATGGGAAGAAGGACGGGCCGAAATTAGACCGATTACCGAAAGCGGTACAAGTCTTAGTAAGAGAGAAGTCGACGACGAAAGTGGGATCGGCGATTCGCGAGGACGCGGAGAGGATCATCGGTCCGGACGCCACCAACCTCCTGGATATGCAGAAAGTCTTTATGGCTATGACGGCACCGGATGGATTGGGGGTAGTCGAAAACACAGGCCAATGCGGGGCGGTGGCGATGGGCCAATTATTGGGGCTCGTATGCCACAAACCGATGGACTGGGGGAAGTTTAGGGAAGAATACGGAGCAGAACTAGCGAACTCGCTAAAGTGGGGAGCGAGACCGGGAAAGCAGGAGGTATATCAGTTCCGCAGGGGAGCGATAAAGGTATATCAGAAGCGATATATCCTGCAGGAGGACTGGATGATGATAAGTTTGCTTAACTTATTCATGACCGTGATTATCGAGAGGGAACCAGGGGCATTTCTGTTATCGGGATCACCCCTAAGCTACAGGAGAGCCTTTAAAGTGGCCTTTGACGGTCTGGTAGACCACCCGGGGCTGAAGGGCGAGTCGGTGTACTACAACAGCCGACATCTGGTAGACGGGGAGACAGATACACCGTATCAGAGATGGGAACAGCTAGAGACGGATAGACGAGAAGCAAAGCGACTGGAAGAAGTCGCTAGACGGGAGAGGATAGAAGCAGAGGAGAGGGAAGAGGAGGCCAGGACACAGAGTTACGGCTTCGAGGAACAGGCGGGCCTAGACGAACTTCATTGGACTTCGTCAGGAAGTTCGGGGGAGTCTCTAGGGCGAGAATTGGGATGGACGGTGGGATCGCCGAAACAGTCGACGTCGGGGTTGCAAACGATGCCCATACCAGCGGGCGCCGAGGGCGACCAACCGCCAAGGAAGTTAAGGGAGCTAGAGGGATGGAGGGCTACGGGCGAGAGCCAAGGCGGGAAGGGACATAGTGGATCCATCGGGATACCGGGATTGGAGACACTACCAAAAGAGGAGGACGACGACGACGAGTTCGGAGAGATGCCGCCCATCGAGAGGATAGGCCACTCGGACACGGACTGGGTTGGCGGAAGGGTGGTGACGGCCAGTGGGGCGAGGGCCTTCTGGAACAGATCCGGCAAGCGGACCTGGGTGCACGAGGAGCCGGCGATGGATTTCGCGGGGAGCACCATCAGGTTGGGCGAGCAACCGGGGACGGCACCACGGATAGTATTCGGGGAGACGATGCCCGAGAGGGGCGGAGAGATCGACGTAGATAGAGAGACCAACGTAGAGAAGTTCGCCTACCAGCGACTCCACAGACCGCGGAGATCGCTTGGGACGAAAGACGAGGTGGGACGGGAGACATTGGTACTCGGCTGCGACTACTGTGGGAGACAGACCCATCGGGAAAGCAGCTGCCTATACCGGTTCCAAAAGGGAACCTTTTGTCTCTACTGCAGAGAACCAAGCCACAGGATGGGGGCGTGTCCACGGTTGCATAACCGATGTCCAAAGTGCCACTTTCGGGGACACTACGGACGCGAGTGCGACTGGATGAACGACGAGGAGAAGTTCACAAGATTCGAGGAGTGGGCCGACGTCGGGGCCATGACGCGCCAGCGCATGAAGGCCCAGGAGTTCAAGTGGGGTTTCTTCCTTATCAATCAGGAGACTCACATGGAAATCATAAAGCGGAGGCTACCGTTTACCTACCAAGAGGTAGCAACGGCGGCGTCGTACGCTGGAGTGATGAACACGCAAAGGTATCTGGACAGGTGGACGCCAGAGAACCGAAGGGAGTTTAGGGATTTCTTGGCGGAGCACGTACCAAAGGCAATGAAAATGATCCTATGGGACGCCACTAGAGGGAGACAACCGGGCCACTCTGAGGGGCCACCGGCGAAGCGATATCGGGCACTAATAACACCAGCGCCCAAGGAGCCAACGACCGGGATCAGCAAGGAAGTGGCGGCGAAGGTCCGAAAGCAGAAAGCGGATGATGCCAGAGGAACGGTGATAACCAAGAAACGACCCAGGGAAGAGGACGCCAGGGGGAACTACCCCCGGAGGAACAGATAGGTTCCCAGAGTCGAGGGAGAGAGACTGGGACTTGGACGTGGTACGCCTGGAAGGCGCCGCGTGGGACGTACGAACTATTAAGTACAAATTTAATTAATGCAAAATAATCATATAAGTGCAATTTGTATGTAGGTACGTAGTAATTAGTAATCTAGAAATATATACGTTCGGAGTAAGTACTATGGTCATACAACCTTTCTCAATTAGCTACTGGGACTGGGGGATAACTGACTATGGCACTATGGACGAGACACCAGACAATTTCACACTTCTTGAGTGCGACGGCACGAGAGGGGGGGGAGATTCGTCAGAAGAGAAGAGACAGTCGAAGTGAGGTTGAGGGACGGAATAGTGCGGAGTGCGGAGAGAGTGCGGACGCAATTCTAGTGTGGGGGGGGGGGAGAATAAGAGGCTGAGTGAGGGACGAGGAGGTCCGAGTGTGAGAGAGTTAGGGTGAGAGTGAAGAAGAGATAGGGTGGAAGTGTTGGGGAAACAAAAGTTGCGTGAGAGGTGAGCGCGATCGGCCCGACATGAGACGCCAGGAACACAGGGTAGCGTTATCATACCCATAGGGGGCGGCCTGGAAAGCCGACTCCGAGAGAAAAGAATTCCACCCCACACCCGATACTAGATCGGGATCCAGCGGGATTGTAGCGCACTTTTTTGGTTGATGCTATCTTCTTACCGGGAAGATAGCATGGGGGGGAGTGTTAGCTTATTCAATCCCGCTAACACCCCATAAAGTTATAAGCCGATAAGCAATATTGGGAGCCACGAGATTGGATAATTAACCAACTCGTGCCATCCCAATAAGAGTGGGAAGGAAGCACACAAAGAGGGTCAGGGGCCAAACCCCTAACCCAGAGAGAATAGGTGGAGTGAACGGGAACACTCCAAAGGGCGCCAACAAGGGTATCAACCAATCAGAGGGGGGAAAGGCATCGATTAGGTAGAGTAACAAGGCCAACCGTGCAATATAGCCACTTGGCAGTAATAATACCAATTCAGTTATCTCAGTGCAATACCGGTGCTAGTTTAGGTTATTACATAGTTTTAGATAGGGAAGGACCGGGACTTTAGTTACCGTATCCCGCCTTCCATATACGACAATACTATATCTATATCTATATCCGCATATCATATTATATACGACAAACAACATCAGAACTCATTCACTCTTTATACACGGCGGGGACGCGTGAACTAAAACCGGATAAACCGGGATTCCTCTTGGATCCCGTCACACTAACTAGTTTATATGCCTAATTAACTCGTTTATATACCTAACTAACTCGCTTACATGCCTAACTAACTCGTTTATATGCCTAACTAACTAGTTTATATGCATAATTAACTCGTTTATATACCTAACTAACTCGCTTACATGCCTACCATTTGAAGTGTTATGGGGTGTCCTCCAAGGAGACACACTTGCACCATTCTTGTTCATTATTGTGGTTGACTATGTTCTACGCATGTCCTTAGATCATTATAATGATGATGGGGTGATGATAACTCCACCTACTGGCTCCAGAAGTCGAGGAAATCCTGCCAAGTACCTAACTGATCTAGACTTTGCTGATGACTTAGGAGTACTCTCAGAATCATTAGAGGGAGCCCAACGGCTCCTCAGCTCATTAGAACATGCTGCTTCTAGTGTTGGTCTTTTTATTAACTCCAGAAAGACCAAAATTCTGACAGTTAACTTTGAAAGTCCTCAGCAAGTTTCTGATCGGATGAGCATAAGCTCAAAGGATGGTATGCTTGAGCATGTGGACGACTTCTGTTACCTGGGATCATTGATCCGGAAGTCAGGTGAGGACCTTCGAATACGTAAGGGAAAGGCATGGGCAGCCTTGAATAGGCTTTCCAGGATTTGGAAGTCACCGAGAATTAATCGGAAACTTAAGGTCCGATTATTTAGAGCAGCAGTAGTTCCAGTACTCCTCTACGGGAGTCCATGCTGGGCTCTAACTGCTGAGGACACCAAATCTCTGGACGGCACATTCACAAGAATGCTACGCCGGGTTCATTGTGCCAAGTACAATGCACACATCTCCAACCAGACACTATATAACATTGGAGGTGTGTCATTGGTTCCCCCAAGCTTGACACTAGAACAAAATCGCCTCCGCTTTGCAGGACATTGGCTTTCGCCGTGAGGACCAGCCAGTGCATAATCTTGTACTTTGGCAGCCTCATGGAGTGAATAAGCATGGTGGACAGCCCATGACTTTCTTGAGACGCATCTTAAAGGACACTGGCCTTAAAGATGCGGATGATCTAGCAAATGTCATGGGTGATAGGGAGTTGTGGCGGTGCAATTTTGTTGACAAGCCGGCACAGCATTCTTAAAAATGCAGCTGCAATGCAGCATGCCGATCCTAGTAGTACATGCCTAACTAACTCGTTTATATGCCTAACTAACTAGTTTATATGCCTAACTAACTCGTTTATATGCCTAATTAACTAGTTTATATGCCTAAATAACTAGTTTATATGCCTAACTAACTAGTTTATGTGCCTAATTAACTCGTTTATATACCTAACTAACTCGTTTATATGCCTAACTAACTAGCTTATATGCCTAACTCGCTTACATGCCTAACTAACTCGTTTATATGCATAACTAACTAGTTTATATGCCTAAATAACTAGTTCATATGCCTAACTAACTCGTTTATATGCTTAACTAACTAGTTTATATGCCTAAATAACAAGTTTATATGCCTAACTAACTAGTTTATATGCCTAATTAACTCGTTTATATACCTAACTAACTCGTTTATATGCCTAACTCGCTTACATGCGTAACCAACTCGTTTATATGCCTAACTAACTCGTTTATAGGCCTAACTAACTAGTTTATATGCGTAACTAACTCGTTTATATGCTTAACTAACTAGTTTATATGCCTAATTAACTCGTTTATATGCCTAACTAACTAGTTTATATGCCTAATTAACTCGTTTATATACCTAACTAACTCGTTTATATGCCTAACTAACTCGTTTATAGGCCTAAATAACTAGTTTATATGCCTAACTAACTAGTTTATATGCCTAATTAACTCGTTTATATACCTAACTAACTCGTTTATATGCCTAACTAACTAGTTTATATGCCTAACTCGCTTACATGCCTAACTAACTCGTTTATATGCTTAACTAACTAGTTTATATGCCTAATTAACTCGTTTATATGCCTAACTTGCTTACATGCCTAACTAACACGTTTATATGCCTAACTAATTAGTTTATATGCCTAATTAACTCGTTTATATACCTAACTAACTCGTTTATATGCCTAACTAACTAGTTTATATGCCTAACTCGCTTACATGCCTAACTAACTCGTTTATATGCTTAACTAACTAGTTTATATGCCTAATTAACTCGTTTATATGCCTAACTTGCTTACATGCCTAACTAACACGTTTATATGCCTAACTAATTAGTTTATATGCCTAATTAACTCGTTTATATACCTAACTAACTCGTTTATATGCCTAACTAACTAGTTTATATGCCTAATAACTCGTTTATATGCCTAACTAACTCGTTTATATGCTTAACTAACTAGTTTATATGCCTAATTAACTCGTTTATATGCCTAACTTGCTTACATGCCTAACTAACACGTTTATATGCCTAACTAATTAGTTTATATGCCTAATTAACTCGTTTATATACCTAACTAACTCGTTTATATGCCTAACTAACTAGTTTATATGCCTAACTCGCTTACATGCCTAACTAACTCGTTTATATGCTTAACTAACTAGTTTATATGCCTAATTAACTCGTTTATATGCCTAACTTGCTTACATGCCTAACTAACACGTTTATATGCCTAACTAATTAGTTTATATGCCTAATTAACTCGTTTATATGCCTAACTTGCTTACATGCCTAACTAACACGTTTATATGCCTAACTAATTAGTTTATATGCCTAATTAACTCGTTTATATACCTAACTAACTCGTTTATATGCCTAACTAACTAGTTTATATGCCTAACTCGCTTACATGCCTAACTAACTCGTTTATATGCTTAACTAACTAGTTTATATGCCTAATTAACTCGTTTATATACCTAACTAAC
The DNA here is from genome assembly GCA_032718475.1 of Nemertoderma westbladi. Lineage (NCBI taxonomy): Eukaryota > Metazoa > Xenacoelomorpha > Nemertodermatida > Nemertodermatidae > Nemertoderma > Nemertoderma westbladi. The sequence goes on from JAUCBJ010007863.1 coordinate 133,584, forward strand.
TCGTTTATATGCCTAACTAACTAGTTTATATGCCTAACTAACTAGTTTATATGCCTAACTAACTCGTTTATATGCTAACTAACTAGTTTATATGCCTAAATAACTAGTTTATATGCCTAACTAACTCGTTTATATGCCTAACTCTGCTTACATGCCTAACTAACACGTTTATATGCCTAACTAATTAGTTTATATGCCTAATTAACTCGTTTATATACCTAACTAACTCGTTTATATGCCTAACTAACTAGTTTATATGCCTAACTCGCTTACATGCCTAACTAACTCGTTTATATGCCTAACTAACTAGTTTATATGCCTAATTAAATTGTTTATATACCTAACTAACTCGTTTATATGCCTAACTAACTAGTTTATATGCCTAACTAACTAGTTTATATGCCTAACTAACTCGTTTATATGCCTAACTCGCTTTACATGCCTAACTAACTCGTTTATATGCCTAACTAACTCGTTTATATGCCTAACTAACTGTTTATATGCCTAACTAACTCGTTTATATGCCTAACTAACTAGTTTATATGCCTAATTAACTCGTTTATATACCTAACTAACTCGTTTATATGCCTAACTAACTAGTTTATATGCCTAACTCGCTTACATGCCTAACTAACTCGTTTATATGCCTAACTAACTAGTTTATATGCCTAATTAACTCGTTTATATACCTAACTAACTCGTTTATATGCCTAACTAACTAGTTTATATGCCTAACTCGCTTACATGCCTAACTAACTCGTTTATATGCTTAACTAACTAGTTTATATGCCTAATTAACTCGTTTATATGCCTAACTTGCTTACATGCCTAACTAACTTCAAATTCAAATTCAAATTCAAATTCAAATTCAAATTCGTATATTTCTTTCACTTATAACTAAAACATACACGAATTGCACAGATTAACATAGTAAATATTGGCAGCAGAGGCGCAGGCAATAGCAGAGCTAGTGGAGCCAGGGCCAATGCGTAAGTCATAAGTGGGAGGAGGGGGGGGGGGGGGGTAGGAGGAGTGGGGGAGGAGGGGGTGGGGGGGGGGGGGGGGTGCGTTTTGTTGCTCAGATTAGGGTGAATTTAATGAAGTGCTCATGGAGTACAGTATGCTGCAATTTAAGTAGTACCGAGGTGGATCATTTCAAACACAGGACGTTATGTCTTGAAAAATAAATGGGGTTATCGCATGGACGTTATGTCTTGAAAAATAAATGGGGTTATCGCATGGCGTATGTTGGAATAGAGTTATGTTATCAGAGATTTAAATATAATTTAGAATATGTCGTTTATATGCCTTTGAGAATGAGTTTTTAGAATTTTTGATCTTGATTTCAGAGGGAACCGAGTTCCAGATGGTTGGGCCCTGATAACGGATAGAGCATTGGGAGGAATCTAATCTAACTAAAGGGACGATGAAGCCAAAAGAGGCAGCTAAGCGGGTAGAATATCCATGAGAGATTTTTTTAAATAATTTACCGATGGGGGAGGTTGGAAGAATAGTGTTATTATTTGCGTCGTACATAAGTAAGGCGGTTTGATGTTTGTATAGAAGGTCAATGGGTAAAATAGATAACGATTTGTAAATAGGGTTGGATGATGAACGGCTGTGAGAAAATGTAATACAACGAATTATTTTATTAATTTTGGTACGTAGGGGTTTAAGCGTAGAAGAATGGGTTTTTCCCCAAATTAAGATACCATATAATAGATAGGGGTGGATAAGGGAAAAATATAGTTGGCGTAAGATATTTAATGGAAAAATGTATCTGAGTTTATAGAATAAACCACCGGTTTTGGAGATTTTTTTAATTATTGAATTAATATGTGACTTCCAGCAAAGTTTATTATCAACCGAAATACCTAAAAATTTTGTTGAGATTTTAAAATCGATAAGAGTATTATTTATTTGAATTTTAAGATCTGTGGGGTTAAAACGTTTGTTAGAAAGGATAGTATATTCAGTTTTGGTTAGATTTAAGGAGAGTTTGTTATCAGACAGCCAATCAGAGAGGGTGTTGAGTTCAGAGTTAACAAAGTCGCTTAGTAGAGGTAAGTTCGAACCAGTGGCGTATAGAGTAGTGTCATCGGCAAAGAGCGTAGTGAAAAGTCGGGTAGCGTTTGGGAGGTCGTTAATGTAAAGGAGGAATAGGAGGGGGGACAAGGTGGCGCCTTGAGGGACGCCGGTGTTTAGAGGAAGGTAGGAGGATGTATTATTTCCAATAGAAACGCATTGGGTGCGAGCAGAGAGATAGCTGGAAAATAATTGTAGTGGTAGGCCGCGGATACCATAGCAGGAGAGTTTTTGGAGAAGTATATCGTGGTTAATTGTGTCGAACGCTTTTTTTAGATCAATATATATTACACAGGAATAATTTTTATTGTCGAGGTACTGGTGTAAATTTTCAATGACGGATAGTAGGGCATGAGAGGTGGTAGTCTTGGGGCGGAAACCATATTGGCAGGATGAAAGGATCGAGAATTTATGTATGTAGGAGAGAAGCTGCGAGTTAATTAATTGTTCAAAAATTTTACTAAGAATTGGCAAGAGAGAGATGGGACGGTAATTATTTCGATCGCAGTGTTCACCTGATTTAAAAACTGGGATAACTTTGGCTTTTTTTAAAGTGTCCGGGAAAAAACCGTGGGAAATAGATATATTAAATAGATAACTTAGGATATGAGATAATTGCTTAGCAGCTAGAATAAGTAAGCGAGTTGGAAAAGGGTCATTGGAGGCAGTGTGTGGGTCTAGTTGTAGTAGTTTATATTCAACTTCAATAGGACAGGTTTCGATTAACGAGAAAGAATTGCGAGGTGGATTTATGTGGCGAGTTGGTCTGCGTGGTGAAGAGGGAATTGTACTAGCTAGTGATTGGCCAATAGTGGAAAAGTGTTGATTGAATAGATCTGCTATAGAAGTTGGGTCAGTAATTGTTTCAGTAGAAAGATCAGTTTTAACAGTGAGTTTAGTTGGGAGTTTGGAGGAGTTGTTTCTATTTAGCGCCGAATTTATTATAATCCAGGTTTTTATGCCTCTAACACGTTTATATGCCTAACTAATTAGTTTATATGCCTAATTAACTCGTTTATATACCTAACTAACTCGTTTATATGCCTAACTAACTAGTTTATATGCCTAACTCGCTTACATGCCTAACTAACTCGTTTATATGCCTAACTAACTAGTTTATATGCCTAATTAAATTGTTTATATACCTAACTAACTCGTTTATATGCCTAACTAACTAGTTTATATGCCTAACTAACTAGTTTATATGCCTAACTAACTCGTTTATATGCCTAACTCGCTTACATGCCTAACTAACTCGTTTATATGCCTAACTAACTAGTTTATATGCCTAATTAACTCGTTTATATACCTAACTAATTCATTTATATGCCTAACTAACTAGTTTATATGCTTAACTAACTTGTTTATATGCCTAATTAACTCGTTTAGATGCCTAACTCGCTTACATGCCTAACTAACTCGTTTATATGCCTAAATAACTAGTTTATATGCCTAACTAACTAGTTTATATGCCTAATTAACTCGTTTATATGCCTAATTAACTCTTTTATATGACTAACTAACTAGTTTATATGCGTAACTAACTCGTTTATATGCCTAAATGACTCGTTTATATGCCTAAATAACTAGTTTATATGCCTAACTTACTTGAAGATATCAGCCTGTAACATCACGTGATCGGCACCTTTCAGTTTTCCGAATAAGTTGAGATGTTCCAGAACAGACATGTCGTCATAGAGAAGGGTCTCCTGAGGGCAGACGCCAAGAGTTCGGTATACGTCCTGGGTGTCTGATAGGATGTTGGCGTCATAATGGAAGGCTGTACCGTGGGTGGGAGGTAGAACTCCAGTGAGCATAGCCCTGTAAGAATAGTCATAGAGGAGAGTAAAGTTCGTTCATTTAGTAAGCACTACTGGAGGAGGTTGGGGCATCGATACCAAAATATTCACTCTACCATTTCGTATCTAGATCCTTGTGACAAAAGAGTTTTGACGATGATAGTTTCCTTAGTAGTTCTTCTATATAAAGATGGTATTTCTCTCGCGTAGCAATAAAATAAATAGTTGGGGTTCCCAACTTTATTAATAGTAGCTTTTCAAGAATTACCATGTGGTCTGAACCGATTAGGATGTGGTGTGACACGATTAGGATGTGGTCTGAACCGATTAGGATGTGGTGTGAACCGATTAGGATGTGGTGTGACCCGATTAGGATGTGGTGTGAACTGATTAGGATGTTGTGTGAACAGATTAGGATGTGATGTGAACTGATTAGGATGTGGTGTGAACCGATTAGGATGGGGTGTGAACCGATTAGGATGTGGTGTGAACCGATTAGGATGTGGTGTGAACCGATTAGGATGTGGTGTGACACGATTAGGATGTGGTGTGACACGATTAGGATGTGGTGTGACACGATTAGGATGTGGTGTGAACTGATTAGGATGTGGTGTGAACCGATTAGGATGTGGTGTGACACGATTAGGATGTGGTGTGAACCGATTAGGATGTGGTGTGACACGATTAGGATGTGGTCTGAACCGATTAGGATGTGGTGTGAACCGATTAGGATGTGGTGTGACCCGATTAGGATGTGGTGTGAACTGATTAGGATGTTGTGTGAACAGATTAGGATGTGATGTGAACTGATTAGGATGTGGTGTGAACCGATTAGGATGTGGTGTGAACCGATTAGGATGTGGTGTGAACCGATTAGGATGTGGTGTGACGCGATTAGGATGTGGTGTGAGGATGTGGTCCTGTATACCCTCGAAACAGGAAAAGGGCCCCCTGGACTGACAACAAAATTCAGAAGTGCCGAAATGACCTTCATAAGGCGCAGAAAGAGTCCCGACTCAAACAGACTACAGCGGCCAAGAATGCAGTTAAAGCTGCATCTAGGTCCCTGAACAGGCAGTACTCTGTTAATCTGCAGGAACTAATAAACCAACAGGTTGATGCCATCAATGATGCTGACGACAGCAGGCAATCATCCCAGGCATGGAAATCGATCAATCTGCTTACTGGGCGGAAAAGTCAACCAACCACCAAGGTTAAGGCTGAATCACCAGCCGATCGCCTCAATGGTTGGAAAGCCCACTTTGAAAAGCTCCTCAATAATGACAGGGTATTGCCTGATAACTTTATAGAAGTAAAAGTGTCTGAGTCTGTACTCCCAGATATTCCCATTGGCGATATCTCCTTTGCAGAAGTGAAGGCTGCTGCAAAGAGCATTAAGACCAATCGTGCCAGTGGAGTAGATGGTGTTCCCCCTGAGGTCTTTAAAATACCTGAGTGTTTAAAGCTCATCTATCCCATCATAGTAGACATGTACCGTACAACAAGAGTCCCACAAGAAATGAAAACAAATAAGTTGGTGCCAGTTCCCAAGAAGGGCAACCTAACACTCTATGGTTCTTTTCGGGGAATCTCATTGATCTCGATTGCTGCAAAACTATACAATAGAATTCTATTAAATCGCATCAGGGATCCCATTGAGAGACTGCTACGTGGAAATCAGAATGGGTTCCGTAAAGGTCGTGGGACCATGGAGCCCATTTTGGCACTTAGAAGGATAATTGAAGAGTTATCAAAAAAGAAAGACAGGCATCTGGCTTTTATCTTTGTTGACTTCTTCAAGGCCTTTGATTCAGTCTCTCGCTCACGTATGTTCAGCATACTTTCATTATATGGGATTCCTGATGAAATTATTGCAGCAATCAGATCAGTATACGATGGTTCGACAACATTTGTGTCCACTGTTGACGGTGACACAGAACCATTTGAAGTGTTATGGGGCGTCCTCCAAGGAGACACACTTGCACCATTCTTGTTCATTATTGTGGTTGACTATGTTCTACGCATGTCCTTAGATCATCATAATGATGATGGGGTGATGATAACTCCACCTACTGGCTCCAGAAGTCGAGGAAATCCTGCTAAGTACCTAACTGATCTAGACTTTGCTGATGACTTAGGAGTACTCTCAGAATCATTAGAGGGAGCCCAGCGGCTCCTCAGCTCATTAGAACATGCTGCTTCTAGTATTGGTCTTTTTATTAACTCCAGAAAGACCAAAATTCTGACAGTTAACTTTGAAAGTCCTCAGCAAGTCTCTGATCGGATGAGCATAAGCTCAAAGGATGGTATGCTTGAGCATGTGGACGACTTCTGTTACCTGGGATCATGGATCCGGAAGTCAGGTGAGGACCTTCGAATACGTAAGGGAAAGGCATGGGCAGCCTTGAATAGGCTTTCCAGGATTTGGAAGTCACGTAGAATTAATCAGAAACTTAAGGTCCGATTATTTAGAGCAGCAGTAGTTCCAGTACTCCTCTACGGGAGTCCATGCTGGGCTCTAACTGCTGAGGACACCAAATCTCTGGATGGCACATTCACAAGAATGCTACGCCGGGTACATTGTGTCAAGTACAATGCACACATCTCCAACCAGACACTATATAACATTGGAGGTGTCTCATTGGTTCCCCCAAGCTTGACACTAGAACAAAATCGCCTCCGCTTTGCAGGACATTGCTTTCGCCGTGAGGACCAGCCAGTGCATAATCTTGTACTTTGGCAGCCTCATGGAGTGAATAAGCATGGTGGACAGCCCATGACTTTCTTGAGACGCATCTTAAAGGACACTGGCCTTAAAGATGCGGATGATCTAGCAAATGTCATGGGTGATAGGGAGTTGTGGCGGTGCAATTTTGTTGACAAGCCGGCACAGCATTCTTAAAAATGCAGCTGCAATGCAGCATGCCGATCCTAGTAGTAGTAGTAGGATGTGGTGTGACACGATTAGGATGTGGTGTGAACTGATTAGGATGTGGTGTGAACTGATTAGGATGTGGTCTGAACCGATTAGGATGTGGTGTGACGCGATTAGGATGTGGTGTGACACGATTAGGATGTGGTGTGACACAATTAGGATGTGGTGTGACACGATTAGGATGTGGTGTGACGCGATTAGGATGAGGTGTGAACTGATTAGGATGTGGTGTGACACGATTAGGATGTGGTGTGACACGATTAGGATGTGGTGTGAACTGATTAGGATGTGGTGTGAACCGATTAGGATGTGGTGTGACACGATTAGGATGTGGTGTGAACCGATTAGGATGTGGTGTGACGCGATTTGGATGTGGTGTGACACAATTAGGATGGTGTGTGACCCGATTAGGATGTGGTGTGAACCGATTAGGATGTGGTGTGAACTGATTAGGATGTGGTGTGAACCGATTAGGATGTGGTGTGACCCGATTAGGATGTGGTGTGACCCGATTAGGATGTGGTGTGAACTGATTAGGATGAGGTGTGAACTGATTAGGATGTGGTGTGAACTGATTAGGATGTGGTGTGAACTGATTAGGATGTGGTGTGACACGATTAGGATGTGGTGTGACACGATTAGGATGTGTTGTGAACCGATTAGGATGTGGTGTGACACGATTAGGATGTGGTGTGACACGATTAGGATGTGGTGTGAACTGATTAGGATGTGGTGTGAACCGATTAGGATGTGGTGTGAACCGATTAGGATGTGGTGTGAACTGATTAGGATGTGGTGTGACACGATTAGGATGTGGTGTGAACCGATTAGGATGTGGTGTGAACTGATTAGGATGTGGTGTGACACGATTAGGATGTGGTGTGACACGATTAGGATGTGGTGTGAACTGATTAGGATGTGGTGTGACACGATTAGGATGTGGTGTGACACGATTAGGATGTGGTGTGAACCGATTAGGATGTGGTGTGACACGATTAGGATGTGGTGTGAACTGATTAGGATGTGGTGTGACACGATTAGGATGAGGTGTGAACCGATTAGGATGTGGTGTGACACGATTAGGATGTGGTGTGAACTGATTAGGATGTGGTGTGACACGATTAGGATGTGGTGTGAACTGATTAGGATGTGGTGTGAACTGATTAGGATGTGGTGTGAACTGATTAGGATGTGGTGTGAACTGATTAGAATGTGGTGTGAACCGATTAGGATGTGGTGTGACACGATTAGGATGTGGTGTGAACTGATTAGGATGTGGTGTGAACTGATTAGGATGTGGTGTGACACGACTAGGATGTGGTGTGAACCGATTAGGATGTGGTGTGACACGATTAGGATGTGGTGTGAACCGATTAGGATGTGGTGTGAACCGATTAGGATGTGGTGTGACACGATTAGGATGTGGTGTGAACTGATTTGGATGTGGTGTGAACTGAATAGGATGTGGTGTGAACCGATTAGGATGTGGTGTGAACTGATTAGGATGTGGTGTGAACCGATTAGGATGAGGTGTGAACTGATTAGGATGTGGTGTGACACGATTAGGATGTGGTGTGACACGATTAGGATGTGGTGTGAACTGATTAGGATGTGGTGTGAACCGATTAGGATGTGGTGTGACACGATTAGGATGTGGTGTGAACCGATTAGGATGTGGTGTGACGCGATTGGGATGTGGTGTGACACAATTAGGATGTGGTGTGACGCGATTGGGATGTGGTGTGACCCGTAGGATGTGGTGTGACACGATTAGGATGTGGTGTGAACCGATTAGGATGTGGTGTGACACTGATTAGGATGTGGTGTGAACTGATTAGGATGTGGTGTGACACCGATTAGGATGTGGTGTGGCCCGATTAGGATGTGGTGTGACACGATTAGGATGTGGTGTGACACGATTAGGATGTGGTGTGAACTGATTAGGATGTGGTGTGACACGATTAGGATGTGGTGTGACACGATTAGGATGTGGTGTGACACGATTAGGATGTGGTGTGAACTGATTAGGATGTGGTATGACACGATTAGGATGTGGTGTGACACGATTAGGATGTGGTGTGAACTGATTAGGATGTGGTGTAAACTGATTAGGATGTGATGTGACCCGATTAGGATGTGGTGTGACCCGATTAGGATGTGGTGTGAACTGATTAGGATGAGGTGTGACACGATTAGGATGTGGTGTGAACTGATTAGGATGTGGTGTGAACTGAATAGGATGGGGTGTGACACGATTATGATGTGGTGTGAACCGATTACCATGTGATCTGACCCGATTAGGATGTGGTATGACCCGTAGGATGTGGTGTGACCCGATTAGGATGGTGTGTGGCCCGATTAGGATGTGGTGTGAACCGATAAGGATGTGGTGTGAACCGATTAGGATGTGGTGTGACACGATTAGGATGTGGTGTGAACTGATTAGGATGTGGTGTCAACTGATTAGGATGTGGTGTGGCCCGATTATGATGTGGTGTGAACCGATTACCATGTGGTCTGACCCGATTAGGATGTGGTATGACCCGTAGGATGTGGTGTGACCCGATTAGGATGGTGTGTGACCAGATTAGGATGTGGTGTGAACCGATTAGGATGTGGTGTGACACGATTAGGATGTGGTGTGAACCGATTAGGATGTGGTGTGAACCGATTAGGATATGGTGTGAACCGATTAGGATGTGGTGTGTCACGATTAGGATGTGGTGTGACACGATTAGGATGTGGTGTGACACGATTATGATGTGGTGTGAACCGATTACCATGTGGTCTGACCCGATTAGGATGTGGTATGACCCGTAGGATGTGGTGTGACCCGATTAGGATGGTGTGTGACCCGATTATGATGTGGTGTGAACCGATTAGGATGTGGTGTGACACGATTAGGATGTGGTGTAAACCGATTAGGATGTGATGTGACCCGATTAGGATGTGGTGTGAACTGATTAGGATGTGGTGTGGCCCGATTATGATGTGGTGTGAACCGATTAGGATGAGGTGTGGCCCGATTAGGATGTGGTGTGAACTGATTAGGATGTGGTGTGACCCGATTAGGAAGTGGTGAGACCCGATTAGACTGTGGTGTGAACCGATTAGGATGTGGTGTGAACTGATTAGGATGTGGTGTGAACTGATTAGGATGTGGTGTGAACTGATTAGGATGTGGTGTGACACAATTAGGATGTGGTGTGGCCCGATTAGGATGTGGTGTGACACGATTAGGATGTGGTTTGAACTGATTTGGATGTGGTGTGACCCGAGTAGGATGTGGTGTGACCCGATTAGGATGTGGTGTGAACTGATTAGGATGTGGTGTGAACTGATTAGGATGTGGTGTGACTCGATTAGGATGAGGTGAGACCCGATTAGGCTGTGGTGTAAACCGATTAGGATGAGGCGTGGCCCGATTAGGATGTGGTGTGAACCGATTAGGATGTGGTGTGGCACGATTAGGATGTGGTGTGACTCGATTAGGATGAGGTGAGACCCGATTAGGCTGTGGTGTAAACCGATTAGGATGAGGCGTGGCCCGATTAGGATGTGGTGTGAACCGATTAGGATGAGGTGTGAACTGATTAGGATGTGGTGTGACCCGAGTAGGATGTGGTGTGAACAGATTAGGATGAGGTGTGGCCCGATTAGGATGTGGTGTAAACCGATTAGGTTGGTGTGTGACCCGTGTAGGATGTGGTGTAACCCAAAAAGATTGTGGTGAAACCCGCGCCTTATTATTTAAATTTTTCATAATTCAATTTCAGGCTACACAACAAGGCTATACAAAAAATATTAATACTAAAATAAATAACTATTATAATTAAATTCTTGGCTCACTAGAAACTCATTCAAGGTAATTCCTTTATTTCAATATGTTAGATTGTAAAGTTTACTTACATAGTAGTGGATTTCCCAGAACCATTGTGGCCCAATAGAACAGTAATCTGTCCCTCGTACAGATTTAGCGAGAGACCATCAACAGCTTTCAACCCTCCTGGATAAGTTTTTGATAGTGAAACTATTTCTGTGCCGATTTCTAATCCATATGGGTCGGCCTCAGAATTATCTGAACAAAATTATAAAGGGAAGTCAATTAATATAATATCATCTACACAAACCTAATAAAATGTATCAACTCAAACCGACACAAATCCGACTCAACTCCAACTCAAACCAACTCAACTCCGACTCAACTCCAACTCAAACCGACTCAACTACGACTCAACTCCAACTCAAACCGACTCAACTCCGACTCAACTACAACTCATACCGACTCAATTCCGACTCAACTCCAACTCAAACCGTCTCAACTTCAACTCAAACCGACTCAACTCCAACTCAAACCGACTCAACTCCAACTCAAACCGACTCAACTCCAACTCAAACCGACTCAACTCCAACACAAACGGACTCCACTCCGACTCAACTCCAAATCAAACAGACTCAACTCCGACCCAAACCGACTCAACTCCGACTCAACTTCAACTCAATCCGCCTCAACTCCAACTCAAACCAACTCAACTCCGACTCAACTCCAACTCAAACCGACTAAACTCCAACTCAAACCGACTCAACTCCGACTCAACTCCAACTCATACCGACTCAACTCCAACTAAAACCGTCTCAACTCCAACTCAAATCGCTCAACTCCAACTCAAACCGACTCAACTCCAACGCAAACCGACTCAACTCCGACTTAACCCCAAATCAAACACACTTAACTCCGACCCAAACCGACTCAACTCCGACTCAACTTCTACTCAATCCGACTCAGACCGACTCAACTCGAACTCAAACCGATTCAACTCCGACTCACCCGGATTTGGCTGTTCTCTTCTACGAGTCTCAGCCCTGTCGATATCGAACTTCCCCTGTTTGGCGTTACCATAGCAACTGCTACAGGAGCACAGCCTACCATAGGAACACCAGTAAGATGGAGTCAACGGGAAATACCATGGCAACGGGATGCCAGTCTTTCCTGCATTAAAATTAAAACAATAAATATAAAATCTAAGGAATCGTTTGGGTTAACATAATTAATTGTTAGTGGCAAGGAATAAAGGGTTTAACATGAAAAAACGGAAGTTATAATAAAATACATTCATACATACATACACCCCTACACCTATACATACATACATACATACATACATATATACACCCCTACACCTATACATACATACAAACATACATACATACCTGGAAAGATGTTGCTTATATACCATGCAGCAATGATATGAAGGAATCCATCAATAATTAGCATGAGACAAGACCATTTAAAGTTCATTGTAGGACCGGATTCTAAGTAGATGAAATCCAACGAGTCCCAATGCATGCCTCGCCCCAATATCTCTAGACGACTGATAAACTGACAGGCCCAGGCCTGGGCGGTAGGAAATGCCAAACACTGAAAAGTTTAAATAAAGTGAATAAAAAATGTAAAAAAGAAAAATTAAATATATATATTTTTGTAAAACATTATATTTAAAGTAAAGTAAATATTTTAGTCAACTATGTTATCTAGTCATTTTAGGCGACAACTATGGAGAATCGGGAAGCCTGGAAGGATCTCATTTCCACTGTCCGAGTTCGCTCGACCTAGTAGTAGTAGTAGTAAATATTTTAGTAAAAGTAAGTATTTTATTTATAAATAATAGTAATAGTTGAAGGCGAAGCATACACCGACTTACAGCGATGAGTTTCATATAGAATTCGAGGTCGATTTCCTTAAAGAGAACGGCGACGAACGGGAGATACAGAGCCCAGTAGGTAAGGGTCCCACACAGGGTAGCCAGACTGGCGCGGTTAAACAACGAACTTATAAGGAAACTAAACATAAAGGGGGTAGTAGGATAATATATATAATATAAGTCGCAAGGGAGATAAAGTAGAGGTCTATAAAGTTTTGAATCTCAAGCTATTTTCCCGAAATAAGTTAGTAAAATTATACATTTTTTACTTAGCGTGAAATACATATGCACAGATAACTTTATATTATTCATGAGAATGGTATAGAAACGATGTAACTTTATATTACTCATGAGAATGGTATAGAAACGATGTAACTTTATATTACTCATGAGAATGGTATAGAAACGATGTAACTTTATATTACTCATGAGAATGGTATAGAAACGATGTAACTTTATATTACTCATGAGAATGGTATAGAAACGATGTAACTTTATATTACTCATGAGAATGGTATAGAAACGATGTAACTTTATATTACTCATGAGAAGGGTATAGAAACGATGTAACTTTATATTACTCATGAGAATGGTATAGAAACGATGTAACTTTATATTACTCATGAGAAGGGTATAGAAACGATGTAACTTTATATTACTCATGAGAATGGTATAGAAACGATGTAACTTTATATTACTCATGAGAATACTATAGAAACGATGTAACTTTATTTTACTCATGAGAATGGTATAGAAACGATGTAACTTTATATTACTCATGAAAATGGTATAGAAACGATGTAACTTTATATTACTCATGAGAATGGTATAGAAACGATGTAACTTTATATTACTCATGAGAATGGTATAGAAACGATGTAACTTTATATTACTCATGAGAATGGTATAGAAACGATGTAACTTTATATTACTCATGAGAATGGTATAGAAACGATGTAACTTTATATTACTCATGAGAATGGTATAGAAACGATGTAACTTTATATTACTCATAAGAATGGTATAGAAACGATGTAACTTTATAATACTCATGAGAATGGTATAGAAACGATGTAACTTTATATTACTCATGAGAATGGTATACAAACGATGTAACTTTATATTACTCATGAGAAGGGTATAGAAACGATGTAACTTTATATTACTCATGAGAATGGTATAGAAACGATGTAACTTTATATTACTCATGAGAAGGGTATAGAAACGATGTAACTTTATATTACTCATGAGAATGGTATAGAAACGATGTAACTTTATATTACTCATGAGAATGGTATAGAAACGATGTAACTTTATATTACTCATGAGAATGGTATAGAAACTATGTAACTTTATATTACTCATGAGAAGGGTATAGAAACGATGTAACTTTATATTACTCATGAGAATGGTATAGAAACGATGTAACTTTATATTACTCATGAGAATGGTATAGAAACGATGTAACTTTATATTACTCATGAGAAGGGTATAGAAACGATGTAACTTTATATTACTCATGAGAATGGTATAGAAACGATGTAACTTTATATTACTCATGATAATGGTATAGATACGATGTAACTTTATATTACTGATGAGAATGGTATAGAAACGATGTAACTTTATATTACTCATGAGAATGGTATAGAAACGATGTAACTTTATATTACTCTTGAGAATGGTATAGAAACGATGTAACTTTATATTACTCATGAGAATGGTATAGAAACGATGTAACTTTATATTACTCATGAGAATGGTATAGAAACGATGTAACTTTATATTACTCATGAGAATGGTATAGAAACGATGTAACTTTATATTACTCATGAGAATGGTATAGAAACGATGTAAGAGTGAAATAAGTGCTTCAATGATCTACTATAATATTTATAGTAGGTCATGGTGCGGTGCTACATATCTTAATAACCATAGCGCATATACTGTAGCATATTTTAGTACCGCCCATCTTAAGCATTGAAACGAAACCATTATGTAGAACTATGGAGTTAGCTTTAGGAGTTAGCTTTAGGAGTTAGCTTTAGGAGTTAGCTTTAGGAGTTAGCTTTAGCAGTTAGCTTTAGGAGTTAGCTTTAGGAGTTAGCTTTAGGAGTTAGCTTTAGGAGTTAGCTTTAGGAGTTAGCTTTAGGAGTTAGCTTTAGGAGTTAGCTTTAGGAGTTAGCTTTAGGAGTTAGCTTTAGGAGTTAGCTTTAGGAGTTAGCTTTAGGAGTTAGCTTTAGGAGTTAGCTTTAGGAGTTAGCTTTAGGAGTTAGCTTTAGGAGTTAGCTTTAGGAGTTAGCTTTAGCTATGCTAATGCGGGTGTAGTGGATTAAACCGCTGTCTCGAATTCATATAGTTCCAAATTTCCTAGATTTGAGTCCCGCAAAGGGTTGATAAGTTTTGATTTATGATCTTATAAAGGGAGTAGCACTGGGTGCGGTAGGTTCGTAGCAGTGGGTCATATCAACCATGCACAATAAATGTTTGATGTGTCTTGTTAGATAATTATATATTCCATTGAATTTGGAACCCACCGCACCCCCCCCCCCCCCCCCCCCCTTCGTGCTGGCACAAAAACGTTGAAGTTTGATATGCGCGGTGCAAGTAATAAATATTCCATTGAATTTAGAACCCAAAAACCCTATTACGCAAAAAACAGGTTCAAATAATCAATTTACAAAATTGTCATGTTTTCAAAATTTGGAGCTAGGATCAAAATTTGTTTCAGATCTGTAACAAACAAATCAATGGGGTTCCTATTGACCCCCCCCCCCCCCCCCCCCCCCCCCCCTCGGGTTTAATAGGGTTAAATGATAGCTAAATGAGAATAAGTTTCTTCTGGGGAGTATAGTTATGCGGGAACCGCACTCGAAATATACCCGTAATTCATGGGGAACCGCGAACCACGAAATCCCTGGACTATCTCCGCAAAAAATAACTGTTAATATAAAAAATATATAAAATAATATAACATTTAATATTCACATTATTTTGTTTCAAAACGATAAACAATTAAAACATATTGTTATTCACTTATCTACAGTATACGCGCGTTTATTACAGAAGATTTTATTTATCTAAATGTAATACAGGACTTTATTTACCTGAATGTAATACAGGGCCAGCTGTATATCATCATAAAGACGAACAACAACACAGGGTCCGTGTGGGGCAGCATAGAGGAAACCTTGAGCATCACGGTGAGTATTAGACTAATTAGTAGCGCCATGACAACACTGATAGAGAACCAGGTGAGCCAAGATGTGTAGCTGGGTTGTCCCATCATTCTTAGCAGCTGCAATAATGTGTTAGAATAGATAAATATTTAGTTGGGAGTATCATTGATCCAACATTGGGTAGGTAGATACAATAATGTGTTAGAATAGATAAATATTTAGTTGGGAGTATCATTGATCCAACATTGGGTAGGTAGATACAATAATGTGTTAGAATAGATAAATATTTAGTTGGGAGTATCATTGATCCAACATTGGGTAGGTAGATACAATAATGTGTTAGAATAGATAAATATTTAGTTGGGAGTATCATTGATCCAACATTGGGTAGGTAGATACAATAATGTGTTAGAATAGATAAATATTTAGTTGGGAGTATCATTGATCCAACATTGGGTAGGTAGATACAATAATGTGTTAGAATAGAAAGATATTTAGTTGGGAGTATCATTGATCCAACATTGGGTAGGTAGATACAATAATGTGTTAGAATAGATAGATATTTAGTTGGGAGTATCATTGATCCAACATTGGGTAGGTAGATACAATAATGTGTTAGAATAGATAAATATTTAGTTGGGAGTATCATTGATCCAACATTGGGTAGGTAGATACAATAATGTGTTAGAATAGATAAATATTTAGTTGGGAGTATCATTGATCCAACATTGGGTAGGTAGATACAATAATGTGTTAGAATAGATAAATATTTAGTTGGGAGTATCATTGATCCAACATTGGGTAGGTAGATACAATAATGTGTTAGAATAGATAAATATTTAGTTGGGAGTATCATTGATCCAACATTGGGTAGGTAGATACAATAATGTGTTAGAATAGAAAGATATTTAGTTGGGAGTATCATTGATCCAACATTGGGTAGGTAGATACAATAATGTGTTAGAATAGATAAATATTTAGTTGGGAGTATCATTGATCCAACATTGGGTAGGTAGATACAATAATGTGTTAGAATAGATAAATATTTAGTTGGGAGTATCATTGATCCAACATTGGGTAGGTAGATACAATAATGTGTTAGAATAGATAAATATTTAGTTGGGAGTATCATTGATCCAACATTGGGTAGGTAGATACAATAATGTGTTAGAATAGATAAGATATTTAGTTGGGAGTATCATTGATCCAACATTGGGTAGGTAGATACAATAATGTGTTAGAATAGATAGATATTTAGTTGGGAGTATCATTGATCCAACATTGGGTAGGTAGATACAATAATGTGTTAGAATAGATAAATATTTAGTTGGGAGTATCATTGATCCAACATTGGGTGGGTAGATACAATAATGTGTTAGAATAGATAAGATATTTAGTTGGGAGTATCATTGATCCAACATTGGGTAGGTAGATACAATAATGTGTTAGAATAGATAAATATTTAGTTGGGAGTATCATTGATCCAACATTGGGTAGGTAGATACAATAATGTGTTAGAATAGATAAATATTTAGTTGGGAGTATCATTGATCCAACATTGGGTAGGTAGATACAATAATGTGTTAGAATAGATAAGATATTTAGTTGGGAGTATCATTGATCCAACATTGGGTAGGTAGATACAATAATGTGTTAGAATAGATAAGATATTTAGTTGGGAGTATCATTGATCCAACATTGGGTAGGTAGATACAATAATGTGTTAGAATAGATAAGATATTTAGTTGGGAGTATCATTGATCCAACATTGGGTAGGTAGATACAATAATGTGTTAGAATAGATAAATATTTAGTTGGGAGTATCATTGGTCCAACATTGGGTAGGTAGATACAATAATGTGTTAGAATAGATAAGATATTTAGTTGGGAGTATCATTGATCCAACATTGGGTAGGTAGATACAATAATGTGTTAGAATAGAATGATTTTAGTTGGGAGTATCATTGATCCAACATTGGGTAGGTAGATACAATAATGTGTTAGAATAGATAAGATATTTAGTTGGGAGTATCATTGATCCAACATTGGGTAGGTAGATACAATAATGTGTTAGAATAGATAAATATTTAGTTGGGAGTATCATTGATCCAACATTGGGTAGGTAGATACAATAATGTGTTAGAATAGATAAATATTTAGTTGGGAGTATCATTGATCCAACATTGGGTAGGTAGATACAATAATGTGTTAGAATAGATAAGATATTTAGTTGGGAGTATCATTGATCCAACATTGGGTAGGTAGATACAATAATGTGTTAGAATAGATAAGATATTTAGTTGGGAGTATCATTGATCCAACATTGGGTAGGTAGATACAATAATGTGTTAGAATAGATAAATATTTAGTTGGGAGTATCATTGATCCAACATTGGGTAGGTAGATACAATAATGTGTTAGAATAGATAAGATATTTAGTTGGGAGTATCATTGATCCAACATTGGGTAGGTAGATACAATAATGTGTTAGAATAGATAAGATATTTAGTTGGGAGTATCATTGATCCAACATTGGGTAGGTAGATACAATAATGTGTTAGAATAGATAAATATTTAGTTGGGAGTATCATTGATCCAACATTGGGTAGGTAGATACAATAATGTGTTAGAATAGAAAGATATTTAGTTGGGAGTATCATTGATCCAACATTGGGTAGGTAGATACAATAATGTGTTAGAATAGATAAGATTTTAGTTGGGAGTATCATTGATCCAACATTGGGTAGGTAGATACAATAATGTGTTAGAATAGATAAGATATTTAGTTGGGAGTATCATTGATCCAACATTGGGTAGGTAGATACAATAATGTGTTAGAATAGAAAGATTTTAGTTGGGAGTATCATTGATCCAACATTGGGTAGGTAGATACAATAATGTGTTAGAATAGATAAGATATTTAGTTGGGAGTATCATTGATCCAACATTGGGTAGGTAGATACAATAATGTGTTAGAATAGATAAGATATTTAGTTGGGAGTATCATTGATCCAACATTGGGTAGGTAGATACAATAATGTGTTAGAATAGATAAGATATTTAGTTGGGAGTATCATTGATCCAACATTGGGTAGGTAGATACAATAATGTGTTAGAATAGATAAGATTTTAGTTGGGAGTATCATTGATCCAACATTGGGTAGGTAGATACAATAATGTGTTAGAATAGAAA